>LGSN01000358.1:0-33481 GCA_001314375.1 Phytophthora podocarpi | reverse complement strand
TTTTCCCGCGCATGCTTGATAGACCTCAGTATTACGAACCTATCTCATCTTTGATTGGATAGTTCGAACCAATTGGAGAGAAGTCGGTGAAAGGTCGGTGTGACCGGCCGTGCTGGTGGGAACCTCGGTTACCCTATCTCCTCAGTATACAAGTTCCAATATTAATGTTATCCCTCTAAAATAGGGACAAGCGCGGTCGCCGGTGGGTTAATTATTCGCTTTAATCTAGCTCCAAGTATAATAAAGTTAAGTCTAAGAAACCTACGCTTCCTCATACACGTGCGCACACGTGTAAGCTTAAGTATTGGGCTAAGTAGGCCCATTACATGTTGGAAGCAGAAACAGTCGTACAAGCAACAGGGACAGAGACAGAGCTTACTGGTATTGCAGATCCCAATTCGCAATCTGCGTCCAGTCGGGTGGGGGCGAACCAGAACGTGTTAGCGCTCCCTTGCTTTACGGAAGCTAAAGCTGCTCTCAATTGCTTTGCCTACCAGCACGGGTACGCTCCGGTGCACCGCCACACCGCTTACAACAAAACCGATGAACGTGTACGCCACCGTGTTGCGTACGGCTGCAATCGACATGGCTCCCGACGCACACTTAAGAAGCCCGCCTCTGCAAAACGCCGTCCGAGCGCTCGCACCCGACGCTGCTGATGGAAGATGGAAGTGAATGTTGTCTGAAAAAAGGTGTCCCACCCCACCCGTCAACCTCCGTAGCCTCGCATCCAGTTCATCGCCGCGCTACGCACACAGCAGAGATTCGTGCTGGCATCGCGTCGGATGCGAAGATTGGGACCCGCGCAGCACAGCCTCTTGCCCAGTTTTACCGCGAGTATCCAGACATACCCACCACGCCCCGAGATATCTATAATGAGAGGAGACGTGCGGTGACTAGCGCGCTTGGTGGATAAACTCGCATTGATTTCCTGCTAGATACACTACAGTCAGGAGATTTTACGATGGCGTTTGAGACCGGAACTGACACGCATTTAACGCACCTGTTTTTCGCGTACGAGGAAGTGATTAATATCTACCAGACCAACTCAAATGTGATGGTCATGAATTGTACTTATAGTACCAACCGCTTCAACATGCCGTTGTTGAATATCGTTGGCGTTACTGGCATGAACACAACGATTCATATCGCCCAAGTGTTTCTGCGTGCCGGGAGGGACAGGATTACATGTGGGCGCCATCACAACTTAAGGATTTTGATCACACGTCATGGAATCGATCTGCCGCAAGTTATTTTCTGCGAGAGGGAGTTGGCGTTGCTGAACTCTCTCTAGGCCGTGTTCTCTACCGTTCCTGTACTCCTGCGTCTCTGGCATATCACAAAAGACGTCGAGGCGCACGCACGGATCCATGGGCTTAAGCGTGTCCTGGACGTGGAGGCATCGACGCCTATGAACTCGAAGTGGCGAGACTCCGACCACCACAGGTAGTTCTGCGCACCTTCCAGTGTCTTGTTCAGTCTAATTCTGAGAGTGAGTACGAGTATTGGAGGCCACGACTCTACAGTGTGCAGGAGGCGGCGCATCAAGACGATGTGTGATTAGATATCTGGCAAATGTGGTTCGTACGATGCTGGACAAAGCGTGTACGCATTTTGATTTGCTGTCAACTTATCGAGTTGAAGGCTACCATGCCAAGTGTGCACTCGATGCACTCTGTCAAGATGCTGCAGCCGATGCACTTCCACCCGCACTGGTGGATTAACCGCCGTGTTGCCCCGCAAGCTTAGCCACCGCGAGCTCTTGGCCACTTCCTATCCGAGACCGAAGGGCGCTGTGTGCAAATGCGAGTCGTGCTGAACGACGAAGTCATTCTCGAGGTCACGGAATAACCAGCACCTGCCGAGCTCCATCTTCCTTTGAACTGTCACTACGCTCTCAATATTCGGCCGTTCAGATTGACATGGGAGCTTTCAGGGGGTTTCTTCCGTAGTAAGCGAGGCTAGCGAGGTTTGATTGAACGAAAGTTACATGTTGGAAACGTTTCGTGGGAGTGATTCATTTACGCCCTATTAATTTTCTCAGTGACTCTAATGCAGGTCAAACGTGGTAAGCTGCTCGGCTCGCTGCTATCCAGCTTACCGAGGTAATGCTGCAAGCCATATTCCATCGGAACTTAGCAAATCCAGCAATCGACAAGTTAGCTATTGAATTTTAAGGGCAATAAGAGCTGGGGCGCTCACAAGGAGTCTGAATTCCGATGAATACACAATCGTCATCCGATTCAGAGAATTTTGACTCTTTGTCGCTCTCAGGAATAATCTCAAATTCAGACTGCACGCCACTCCTTAGCCGCTCCCGGGCACGAATTGCGGCAATTGAATCCGCGATAACTGAGGTAGTATGCTCCCCAGAGTAATTAGTCTAGCTTCACCTTCAAAGACCCCTTCCTCCAGGCCAAACGCCTGAAGTTTACGTCATTTGAGCCTTCAATTCTCACACCAGAAGTATCGGCATAGCGTTTGATCATCATCCGCATCGAAATCGAGTCCCCGGTGTCAACATTAACTGAAAACTCGCGGTCCTTCGATTCAACGCGAAGTACTACGGCAAAGCGAGGGCCAAGCGGGCCTCCAGCAACAAATGCCACCCGATAATACTCGATCAGCTCTCCTGCGCGAAGTGTCTCTGGCTCCAACTCACTTGCAGTCAAACCAACCATGCTGGTGCTGTTCGGCAGTTTCTTGGATGAAACGTAGTGGGCATTGAAGGCTAGAAGCAGGAGGAAAGTTCATAGAGCACAGGAAACAAAACTGCGTTAAATCATGGGGAGTGCAGCTCTTTGAATGTTATAGAATAGTTGCTGACAGGGGGGTCTGCATGGGCTTTGGTGTGTCTGTTGTCATCGCCTCCTATCAACTCTGCTACCCAAGCCTGACTATGTGGCAGTATAACAGGCCGAAAAAATCACTTAGCAATTTTTATTTCAATAAAAATTAAAACATAAAAAACGCCGCTGTTGGAGGCCAGGATTTTAATCGTGAATATGTCTATGAATTCAAATCAAGATTCTTCCATGATTGGTAAGAAAAATAAATTACGAGCGAAAGAAGATTTTTTCTCATTTTGTTTTTTGCCCGTTAGGATGACGAGCCGCGCAGTGGACGCCGCAGTCCGGGCATCTCGAGGCTGCAGCCCGTTAACGCCGCCGACGACGACGATTCACTGCAAGCGAGCGGCTATGATGGAGACGATGACAGAGGTCAAGGAGACGGAACTGAGGAACAAGTCACGGTGGCGTCCGACTCACATGAAGACAGTGAAGACAAGAACAGCGCAAACGTGCGGGATCAGGATTTGTGAAGCGTTCATGTGGACCCTCCTGCAGTTTGGTATACCAGCTGGGAGGTCTGGCAGGCGTACGTGGTGGGGTATTGCAACCGCACGATGCAAATTCTCCCAGTGAAGGAGACGATTTCCCGTGCGGAGCGGAATAGGCGCCTGAAGCGGACTAAAAAGGGCGAGGATGAATCAAAGCTTGTACCAGAAGGGTTTTATCCCTGTCAGAGAGTCTACATATGTGCACACGGCTGGAAGCAGAGGAAGTCGCGCAGTGGCGGGAGTCGTCCACGGCAGCATATCAGGCTGACGGATTGCCCGTTTCGTTTCGTGGCTCAGTGGAATTGGCCAAGTGTGAGCTACAAGTGAAGGACGGATGCTTCACGCACAACCACGTGGTGACACCTGATACGTATGCAACACACCCAACTGTTCGTGGAGTTCAAGATGCGCTGGTAGAGGCACGTGTTGAAGGTATGCTGGCGGTGGGTATAAAACGATCTCGTACCTACGACTACCAACTGGAACACGATCAGAACGTCATCCAGGTCGACGTGGGCGATATGGTTCGTGATCAGGCTTCTTCTGTTGCGTCAACAGACGATAACGAAGCCACCACAGCGAAGCTGTAGACCCAGAGAATATTGCTTCGATTTATGAGACCGTGTCTAGAGAAACTGATGTAATATATATATCGACGGCTCATACGCGTCAGGTTTACGGACGCTTCTGTGAAGTTCTGCTAGTGGATTGCAGCCACATGACCAACTGGTGTGTACGTTGCACCTGTATACTGTACAGGACTTTATCATGACTAATACAGGATTTTTTCAATGATTCGTTTGTTTTTGCTGTTACAATCACCAACTCTGTACGCTTATGGCAATAAACGAGTTCGGTAAAGGAGCAATGGTTCAACAATATCTGCTGGAAGTCAACGGAGATTGGTACATGGAGAAGGTTATTGAACACTTCAAGCGAGCCCATTCTACATGCATTAATTTACTGAGGGTGATTGTCGTCGATAAGGACTTGAACGAGATCCGCGTGCTGGAGAACCACTTCCCGGAGGCGCGCAAACTCGCATGTCACTTCCACGTGATCCAGTACCTCAAGGAAATGCGTGCGAAGTTGGAGTTCAGAAAGATATCATCTGGCGACACAAACCTGCTTGATGCAGCTATCCACAAGATGGTTTACGCCGTAATGAAGAAGAGTACAAGGCAACGCACGATTCGCTACAAATCCTGTGCGATGGAATTGGTCTCACTGGGTTCTACGAGTATTTCCAGCGGAATTGGGATACATGCCAGGACAGGTGGGTAATGTATCGACGTGCCAAGCTTCCTCACTTCAAGAACCACACAAATATCCGTCTGGAGAGTTTCTTCGGTAAACTCAAGGAGAGTGTGGGTGGCAGCATGAGTATGGTGATGTGCTTAAAGGAGTTGGTTGCTTACGATCGGCGTATGCACAACGAGTACAAGTAGCGGCTGTCTCGGATAGGGCGGTTTGTGAACAGCAGCTTTGATGAAGAGCTGGCAAACATTCTGCTGCTCACCACTCATTTCGTCGCCAAGCAGATCGAGCAACAATACGCAACAGCACTCAGCAAGTACGATATCTACAGATTCGTTAGTAATAACGAAGACGATAGCTGCATCCAGGTGGTTGGCTGACGACCACACACAAGCTGCGGATCGAGGATTGGACATGCGACTGCGAGTTCTCCCCGTCCATGCGATTGCTGTAGACACGCCATAGCATATCGAAAGCACGAGGGTGTCGCTAGGCCACTGATCCCATGGAATCGCGTCGATGAGAGGTACGATGGCACTTATCGAAAGACTCGACTTCGAGGTCATGATTACACCAGTACTCTTACATGATTTTCCATGGTTTTTAGATTGACATGGACGATCCCACCACGCGAGTTGTAGAGAGTCAAGCAGTTCTCGTATCAGACATTCGATGACGATGATTCCTGTCGGGCAAAGAAGAAGCGGAGGACGCATGCTGAACGTCATAGAGAGACTGTGAGAGCCAAACATAAATGAGATAGCTGATATCGACGATGATGATGTATTCGTCGATATGATAGGGTTCGTGCTGAACCAGTGGCGTAGCGTTTGCCAGCAAAAAAAAAAGAGTGAACACAGTTCAAACGGCGTCCAAAGACACAGATCGACTTGTCTCCGCAGACCATGACCAATCGGCCACCGCAGCCGCAAACCCATCGGTCTCCGCACCAGTATTGAAGACAGAGAAGACATCCGGAGCCAAATGCGAGGGGTATAGCAGCTCAAGTAGCGACGAATCGGAAGGAGACAATAGCAGCGACTCAAATAGCGCAGGTAGCGATATTCAATCGTCGCCTGTGCGCATTAGACTGAACTCGAAAGCGAAAATGTGGGGCGACCGCAGAAACAGAGGAAACATACAGCTGCAGGCGAGAAAGCAGATCGCAAATGGTACAATGCCGCTGAATCAGGACACAAGTAAGCTGACGAGGTTACCCTAGATGCATTGATTGTCGCCCTGGATCGTGAGCAACAAAGACGCCTGGCGGGTGTACTGGTGAAGTGTAATGAGGCGGACAACAAGAAACCAAAGTTCAAGCGCATGAAGAACTCCATTCTAATTCAGGATTCGTTCTACATTCTTCCGTCAAAGTTACTGCTGGCGTGTTTGAAGGTGCTGTCCATAACCAACACAGAAGACAGCGCGATATTGATAGAAGACTCTTAGCCCACAGACAAGCAAGCGAAGAAAGATCAAGATCTTACAGACATTGCCCAGATCAGAGATGTCGGAAGTTTTTCACTCAAGCAGATCGAGATATTCAAGCGCGTCGAGAATTTAAAGGCCACGGTGCAGCTAGGTATGGACATGAATAAGTGGGTGCTACAGGATGGTGTACCTGCGCTTCCAGCCAAGTACCACGACGTCACCACCAAGGTCACAGAGAGTGTGTTGCAGACATACTCGTACAAGAACATCGGTGGCCTGTCGAAAGCGGCAGAATTACGACTTCGCAATGCTGTACAATGCCACGCCCTCAACGTGGTTAACGGATGTGTCTGTACTTGCTCTATGCGAGCGGCTGGCGCAACATGCCGATTCGCTGGCATTCAGTCGGCTGCTGCCAAGAAGGCTCGGACGCGGAGAGGTGACGACGCACCTGGTTCTACGTTGTGTTCTACAGCAAGTAGCCGAGCCTGGTGTGGAGACGGGCTTACTACCGTTGAACTTCCACAACGCGCACTGGTGTTGCGTCATTGTTAAGGTCACCACGAAAAGGATCTTCTTCTACGACCCTCTTAATCAAGCTGTGTACATGAACTCGGCCAAGGCGACAGCGACGAACCTGAAAATTCGCGGTCTGCAAGAGTACGACGTCGTGCCACAGAACAATCCTATCCAGTTTGCTGCGTTTAGCTGCAGCGTGTATGTCTGCTGGATGTTCACCTGGCAGGTCGTCGCCGGTCCGCCCCACGATATGAGTGTCCAGTCCCTGACACGGCGCCGCTTCGAGTTGTTTACTGACCGGACGACTGTTGCCAGAGCAAGATCAGGTAGATGAGCCACACGAGCCGACTAATCAGAGGAAAAAGTGGTCCCGCCACGCGAAGAAGCAAGCAGCCCTAACAATCGAGACGAGGAGGATATTCCGCCGACTCGAACCGCGCATTACCGAAGATCGTGTGTGTGGTACTGATAGCAAACTACAGATCTATAATACTACGATAGCAGCGATAATACATGGAGCTTTCATTGCCTTCTTGTTGTGTCGGGTCACTATGCGTAGAAGATGTGCAGTAGAGCGGGGTTCAACGCGAGCTCGCTGTCATTCTACAGCGCTGTGTGTTATCCTGATGAAGCACGATTGTACTCTGTCGATTTCAGCACTACGCGCTGCAAAGTCAGCGATCCAGGACTGAGTCGGTCTTGGTCCTGGATTAATCCTGTATTGGCAGCAGAGCCCCATGTGGCGTATCCTCCTCGTCCTCTACGAAACTTCTCTGCATTTTTTGGATGGTTTTCATCACCCAGGATTAATCCTGTATGAAATCATGGATATATTAATCCTGGCCTCCAACACCTGCCAAAAAAAAGGTCGCGTTGGTGTACAGTACATCTACAGCACACCACATTTATGTGTCCCACTTCAAGTTGAAGTTGAGCACGATATCTTTTGTGCCTCCGCATAAGCCAAACGCATGTCCGAGTTTCCAAGCAAGAAGCAGAAAATGTCCGGACCGTTGACGGCGCACAACCTGATCGACGGTGAGTTCGTTCCGCCCGCGGGGGGCAAGTACGTCAACGTCATCAGTCCGTCAACTGGCCTGGTGATCGGCAAGTGCACGCTGTCCAATGACGAGGACGTGAAGCTGGCGGTGGCACAAGGCCAAGAAGCCTTCAAGGAGTGGCGACAGACGACCGTCAAGACTCGCGCAGCCATCATGCTCAAGTTCCACGCACTGATGATGCAGCATAAAGGTGATACAGTAGAGGGAGTTGCAGTTAAGAGCAGGGTTTTAACGGAAACTGTTGCTACGTAGATGAACTGGCGGACATCGTGGTGAAGGAGAACGGCAAGAACCGGACGGAGGCACTCGCCAGTGTATTGAAGGGCAACGAGACGGTGGAGTACGCTTGCAGTCTGCCACAACTGGTACAGGGCCGCACGCTGCAGGTTTCTCGCGGCATCACGTGCCAGGAAGTGCGTGATCCACTGGGGGTTGTGGCCTGCATCGTGCCCTTCAACTTCCCAATTATGGTCCCGATGTGGACGATCCCCATCGCGTTGACCATGGGCAACTGTGTCATCTTGAAGCCGTCGGAGAAGGTGAGGGGAGGGACGTAGTGGAGTATTTTTTGTGTTGCTACGGTACGTGCTAACTTGTGCTTTGAATGCAGGTGCCGTTGACTATGGCGCGCGTGGCGGAGCTGTTGGTGGAAGCAGGTGTTCCGAAGGGTGTCTTCCAGGTGAGCATACGCTAAATGGGACGATTGATCTACGGTCACAGTAGGTTTTAATGCTTTGGACTGATGTTTTTTGTTTCTTCTGATGACCAGATCATCAACGGAACGGTGGACCCAGTGAACAGCTTGTGCGACCACTCTGGTGTTGCCGCTGTCACGTTCGTTGGCTCAAGTCGCGTGGCGCAGCTCGTCGCTCGTCGTTGCCGAGCGCTTGACAAGCGTGTGCTTGCACTGGGAGGAGCGAAGAACCACCTGGTGGCTCTTCCGGATGCGGACATTGACGTGGCTTCCAAGGACATCGTCGCGTCCTATGCAGGCTGCGCTGGACAGCGTTGCATGGCTGCGTCAGTTCTGCTTCTCGTGGGAGACTGCTCAACTCTGCTTGATAAGATCGTCGAGAAGTCGAAGGATTTGACTCGCGGGACTGAAGCTGGCCAGGTTGGCGCCCTTATTGATGACGGGTCGAAGACGCGCGTGCTCAAGTATATTAACGAAGCGGAGGCTGCTGGCGTGAAGGTGCTTGTGGATGGTCGATCGTGGTCAAAGGAGTCCAAGGGGTTTTGGGTCGGACCAACGGTGCTGCTGCACTCGAACCCGAAAGACGCCGCAATGACGGACGAGATCTTTGGCCCAGTACTCTCTGTATACCGCGTGAACTCGTTCGACGAGGCGCTCCAGATTGAGAACGGCAACGACTACGGGAATGCGGCGGCCATCTACACGTCGAATGGTGCCTACGCCGAGTACTTCCAGTCGCGTTTCCGCGCCGGCATGATCGGGGTCAACATCGGCATCCCCGTGCCGCGCGAGCCGTTCAGCTTTGGCGGAATGTACGGCACGAAGAGCAAGTACGGTGACATGGACATCACGGGCGACGGCTGCGTTGAGTTCTTCTCCACGCGGCGCAAGATCACCTCCAAGTGGAGCACGGCCATCAACCCGGGCGACGCGGCCAACTTCAGCGGTCAGCTCTGAGACTCTCAGTGACTCACTGAGTGAGAGGACGCATCGCTGACAACTTAGCTGGGTTTCTCACCGTTGAAGCGCTGCAAACTGATTTTTTTCCCGCGTGGACAGGCCCGATGACAGAAACTGTAAGCGATCTAGCCGAAAACGAACGAGTTCTACGCTTTCGATTGGCCCTGCTCACTTAAAACAGAGATGCGTTCATGACAGCCTGTCAGCTAGCGTGACCTTCTATCGCTCATACAGAGCCGATCACTTTCACATTTGTTGCGAAGCGAGCATGACGCCCAAGATCTCTCTGGCTCTTGGCTTTCCGGAGCACCACGAGCAGCTCCACAGGAACCCGTCTATTCTGGCGAGGGGGGAAGACTACCTCGACGTTGACGAAGACGACTGGGACGAGCACGTCAAGCCGCGTCGACGAAGCTCAAGTGCCGAGGCCATTTTCAACTCGTTCTTCACATCGCTGTCGTCCAGTCTCAACGGCGCTTGCTATGTTTTGACCACGGGCGCCAAGAAGCTCTACTCGCGCGATTCGCCTCATCGGGGAGGTCAATTGCGCAACTCCATGGTCGAGATCCACTCCTCGCAAGCAGAGCGTTCGAGAGCAAACTCCATGCCGGCCCCATACCGGTCTAGTGAATCGGATCTTGACCTCTTTGGGGGTGTTGGGGATGAGCTCGGACCGGAAGATCCCGCGGACGTCTGCTTGTCGAAGATTGAAGCTCCGTCGCCCGGGTTGACGACACTGGCAAGGCTCTTGCCGACGCGATTATGGACGCAAGCCTCCAAATAGTAAAAAGAGTATTAAGAAGACGGCGAGCTTTAAACTGTAAAATACTTGTAGCTATGTTAGCAAGTTGAAGTTGGTGGGAGTGATGGTCTGCAGTTGCAGCCAAGTTTGCAGGTACAGCACCTATGCTATTCAGATTTCAACCACCATTCGAATGTGCGCCGCAAGTTGAACGCTCAGCAATCTAAAGCTGACGGTTGGTATCGTGTTAGCAGAGCGGAGTGGTTGTTGTTGGAATTCAAGTGATTCTTTGAATCGCTACCTTCGCGGATCAGACTCACTCGCATAAGGCGACTTCTCAATGAGCAGACGAGGTCTTTACCTGTGCCACATGTCGGCTGAGTACTAGCCTTAGGCCCTAATGCTATCGGTCTCTACATGCATGTACGAAGAGCCTGTTGCCAGTGTGCGCTCGCAGTGACCTATTGGTCCCACCTGGACTTCTGCCGCAATTATATAAATTAATGCAGGTATCGTTATATCCAGGCATTTATCGCGTTCTTCATATGAACCATCTCAGTCATATGGCATTTCACAGGCAATCAAAAATCACATCATCAATCATGTGTAACGAGCTCATACAGTGCATAAACCGCACAGCCCATCCCCTTTTTTCGGTGACGTCCATTTCGCCGCCATACCAAACGTCATACAAAAAATGGGCAGTACAGTAAACGGTATGGTACCCAAAATTAGCCCCCTCCCATGTCACTCAGTGACCGGCTCCATCAATAACAAGTCGACGCCATGGCCTCGGCCGGGGACCTCCTGGTGCACGTGCGCCAGCGTCTGGACGCTCTCACCTACGACGACCACTCACAGTACCTGCTCAGCTCTCTCCAGGCCTCTCTCTACGTGCAGTCCGTCACCCCCCACCGCGTCTCGTTCCAGCCGCCCACCGCCGTGCACACGACGACGACGCGCACCAGCAGCTCCTGGCTTCGATACGCTGGTCTCACGTCCTTCTACGTGCGTCTGGCGCTGCTGCTGGGCACTGGTTGGCTGTTGGCAATGGTGGGCATCTTCACGTTCCTGTACGCTCTACCAGCAGCTCAAGAAGACATCGTGCTCACAAGCACCGCTCAAGTAATATTACTATTAGGAGTCTACTTCCTTGGCGGCGCCTTGGGTTGTTTACTCTTCGGAGTCTGTGCCGACCATTTCGGTAGAAAACCGGTATTGCTCAGTGCCTTGAGCTTCTGGCTCGTGGTGAACGCGTTGACTGCAGCGGCGTGGGATTACGCGTCTTTTGTGACGTTAAGACTGCTGGCTGGGGTGGGTATCGGAGGTCAATTGGCGCTGCTAGCGACGCTGGCGTTGGAGTATACACCAACAAGGACAAGAGGCAGAATTACAACTCTGACGGTTGCAGTAGCTGGTCTCGGGGTGTTTACCGGTGTCGGGTATGGACAATTGGCCAGTGCGGCTTTAGGAGAAGGAGGACTTGGATGGAGAGCGACGTACGGAGTTTTGAGTGCCATTGCCATTCTGTTCGCTGCGGTGCTGTACTTGGCATTGGAGGAGTCTCCCAAGTATTTGGCCAGTGTTGGGCGCACGGAGGAGGCGCTGTATGTCCTGGAGAAGATCGAGACGGCTCATGGGATCAGTAGACAGGCTAGAATGGCAATCCCCACGAGTTTGTACGAACCGCCAAGCACACAGCGACCTCAAGTGAGTTACGAACGATATTTGGAAAGCAGCTCGGACTCGGAGTCCGATTTGGAGCTGGAGCTACAACGAAGTGGACAGGATCAGGAGCTACAGGCACATTCTGCAGTGAGAAATACCAGGTATAACTATACAGGGCCCGGAGCACGTAGTCAGAGTCAACGTGCGTCGGCCAGGAGGTTACAGAGTCGACATCAGTATCAGGTTGAGGTGTGCACGCCCAGCTCTGGAGATCCGGGAACGCCCTCGGACGTACTCGCTCCTAGTGTGGATGTGTCGTTCCTGAGAGCTCTCGCCCGTCGTGTGGCGGCGCTCTTTTCTGGAGCGCTGGCTGTACGGACAACGCTCATTTGGTTCTACTGGTTCGCACAGCTGATGAGTCTAAGCGCAGCTATCGTGACGACCTTGATGATGGCTGGGACGTTCATCAAGGTGAACATGATTGGGACAGGGTTTGGCGTCGCGGACCAACTCTTCTGGTCTGCTATGACGTTTCCCGGGTTGTTGCTCGCTGCTTTGATGGTGGAAACTGTAGGGCGACGCGGCACGTTAGCGGTGTTTGCTTTTGGCGGCGGTGCTGTCATGGTAGTATCAGCCTGGCTGTTGGAGGAGGACGGAGAGTGGACGGGTCTATCGTTGGCATTGGGAGCGATGATCTTGACGACAGGTGGAACTCTTGGTGCGTTGATCCCCTTCACTGGCGAGCAGTTCCCACTTCTAACGCGAGCGCTGGGTCTCTCGTGTGCTGCAGCGTGGGGTCACCTCGGTATGTTCGCTGGAGTGTATCTCGTGCTGCGGCGAGTAATGGGCGACGAAGCTTGGACGTGGCACGACGAGCGTGTGATGCTAGCTGTGTGTGGCGGTGTATCAATCGCGCTGCTTCCTGTGATTCTGTTTATGGGGCCGGAGACGCGCGGGCGAGATATCGATGCGTCGTGGTTCGAAGGCAACAAGGCGCTGCAGACCCTCGCAGGTGGCGTGCTCTCGGTAACGCCGGGTGGTCGTCCAGAGCAACCCGCCACGAGAAATCGCGGCCTAAGCAACGGCCGAGGCATCAAAGCTGTCGACAAGCGTGTTGATCCCTCAGGTGATGACGATAGGGAGCTACCGGACTCTCCGTTTGGTAGGGGCTCAGTGAACAGCATGACGATGGCTGCTTCGGCTCATTCTCCTGGAGATTACGAGTCGTCTTCGTGCTCGTCGCCGCCGTCATCTGGATTCTGGCAGGCGCATTCTGTGCGTCATCTAGGCCGCAAGATGAGGCGCGCAGCTCAAGTGATTGCTCGCTCGTCCGACGAAAAGCACGTGGTGTATTCCCCCTCCGACTCGAAGATGCGAGCTCGCAGTACCAGAGGCGGGAGTGTGAACATCGACGGCCGATGTGACACCCTGCCTATGGATGATCTCGATCAGCTGGATACCGTGGTCACCGAGCACGAGTATCGTCGACATCGTTTAAGCGTTGACTGTCCTGAGAATGGCCAGCCACGGCGTCAGTCGGTGCTGGAGATCCTGGAGCCTGTGCTGCTGGAATGGCGTCATTCTTTCTCCAGTTCATTGTCAGGATCCGCTCGGGGTCGCAGCAGCAGCAGCAAGGCCAACAAACAGGAGCAGACGGAGTCTGTTATCCCTGCACCTGTACGTTCTAGTGAGACGGGGCGGTACACCATCGACCTCGACATGTTCGACACGTTCACGTACATTTCCACGCCGGTGCTGGGCGGCGACAACTACTCGGACCAGGAACACCGAGAACCCAGCAACCTCTCGTCCGCCAGTAGTGGCAATGAGGTGAAGCAAGCAAGCAGCTGATCTCTTCCGCCACGAGGAAGCGCAGAGACGGCGTTTTGAACGTGAGCTAGAGAATTTGCTGTATGTATTGAGCTTCTTACATATGAGCTGTCAGTCAGTAAGGAGGGCCATTAAGTTACGATAATCTAATGTAGGTTTTGATGTCCAGGCGCTTGTGCGTCCTCCAGCGTCTCCATCCACCCAGCCCAGCACCGCTTCACAAGATCAAAAACCACCGGCTCGCGACGCTTCCAAGGCATATCCCGACCAGACTCAAGATGTCGAGTAGCTTAGCGTGGACTCTGATCGTCTTGTCCGTCGTGACGTCGATCTGGAGCTATGAAGTTACGGCAGTGGACCCATGGCTCAATGCGTCGCCAACGTTCCTGCAGCTCCGTTGGCCAAATGCAAGTCTCCTGCAGCTTTCGGTGACGGAACGAACTCTCGTGGCTGGGGCCAAGACGTTCTTTACGACGGAATCGGTCACGGTACTGAGCGTGCGCAACGCAACTGTCATCGACAGTGCCGGCCGAGCGACGTACGAGCTGGTGTTCCTGATTGGAGACCCCACACAGGCCTTCAACACGACAGTGGCGCCAGCAGCGCTCAACACGACTGGACTTGCAACTGCCTTGAGCCAGCGCCTGGAAGTTTCGGTCCTCGACGCTGCAGGCGTCAAGAATCAATCGGAGCCACTTTGGCAGATCGTCGCTGCGTTTCAGAGCAGCGCTGTGACCTGTGCGGCCCTCTCCAGCACGGACGTTTTCACGCTGTACAAGTCCGCGCCGAACTTCCCAGCGATTCGCACGCAGATTTCACCAGCGCCATCGGCGTTTCTGACATTCAGCGTGCTGTTTAGGAACATCAACGACCCCGCGAAGCTGGCGCAGAGTGTCGTGTTTCAAGTGCGACGCGGCGTAGCCGAGTTCTTGGGTGGAGCGTTCAATATGAGCTACGTGGTGGCCAGTGGGCCAGCAACTGCTGCCTCAGACTCGACTCTGCAAGTGAACCAGACCTTCTTCCTTCGGTTGCCACCAACAACAGACACGACGATGGCCAACCGTGAAGCTCTCGCGAATATGTTGCTGTACGGAGACTTAGCACGTCTTGTTGTGGGCGATACCGCTGCTGGTGTGACCCGACCGGCCATGTTTTTGGACTACATCTTCGCCTCGACTGAGCTGGCAGCTGCACTGAGCTCGCAGGCTCTAGCAAGTTCACAGTCGTTCGCCGCGACGTTGATCCCGTACGTATTCCGCTACATGAATGTCGACATCTTCCCGGTTGGAAACCCAGCAATCCCAGGAGCATCAGTCGCGGATACCGCTACGCTGCTAGCCGCAGTCTCTGAAGACGCGCTGAATGCGCTTCGCCGTAAGAGACAGCGCTTCCAGTACGACCCCGACCGCTACACTGCCGCCCTACCGAAGGATGTGACGTACCCTTCAAGCGCTACCCTCAGTAGCATGGACCTCACTGGTGTGTTCACCACGACGGTGTACTGGGCGAACACGCTCGCTCAAGACTTCTGGCTGGAGAGTGCCGAGTCCACGGACGGAGTGTCGTGGAATCTCTTCCCTTCTACGTCGTTTTTCGTCGATGACTCGACGTCTTCGTCTTCGTCGTCCCTGCCGGCCGCTCCGATCGTACGGGTAGGCAACACGTCGACGCCACTTTGGACATTACAAGCTGCAACTCCAGAGCGTCTGGACATGGCTCTCAACCTCCGAAGCACGGACGACAACGCTACACTCGTGAAAGTAGAAGTTGCTGTGACGCTGCATTCTTCAGGCGACACCGAGTCTACAGTCACCAGCATAGCTCGCTCTGCTAGCAGTTCGCGTAGCAGCAGCTCGAGCAACTCGGTGAGTCCGTTGAATGTCGTGGTGCGCCATCAAAGTCGCCTGCTACGCAACGGCGCCACCGATAAAGTGAGTAAGTTGCTGCTTTACCTCGAGTTTGGCGTCGCGGACGTCACGGAGAAAGCCGCCGGTGGCTGTGCTCATTGCCAGCAGCTCCTCGACTGGTGTACGAACGAGCCAACGTGTGCAGCTTTGAAGACTTGCGTGCTTTCGGCAATCCAAAGTCCGATCACACAACTCGTGAGTGTGACTTCGACGGCCACCGATACGGACGATCTCTTCCCACTGTTCAACGGGTGTCTGCTTGGACCAGCGACAGCCCCAGTCGATGTGAATGCGCTCATGTTGTTCACGAGCGCAATTCGGTGTCAACTGCAGCGTATGTGTGCTGTACAGTCACCGAGTTCCAGTATCATGATCCCGTCGGGGATCAAACTTGTATGGGGAAGCGGCAGAGGCCAACAACGTGTGCAGCCGGCATCGGACGTCTCGAACTTCCCCGGTCCGACCAGTAACCCCCTCAATATTTCTGTAGCGGTCGGTAGTCGCGTGGTCTGCTACATCCCCGTGTGGAATAACGCCACTGCCGCTTCACTGGAGACGAAGATCACGCGGTCGTGTACCTTTACCAAGTACTTGGGGACCGTCAAAGCGAACGTGACCTCGAATATTGCAGGAGCCACCGCTATCGACCTCTTCTACGACGGTCTCGTGGGTCCGCTGCCTACTTTGGCGTCTGTCAGTAGCGACGCCACCACGCAGGCAGTTGGCGCTACGTTTACTACCGTCTCGACCCCAAGCGTTCGTGTTCGATATGTCGCTGCTGGTGGACCGATCCCGTACGCGGTTGCTACAGATCCGACACCAACTGAAGCATGTGCCGAGTGCAAGCGACTAGCACTGGACGTGTGTCTCCGAGACGCCAAGTGCGCGGCCATGGCTGACTGTGTCATGCAGTACCAAAGCAGCAGCAGCAGTGGCAGTACGACCGTCACCGTTGCTACGGACTCTTCAAGTTCGTCGACGTCGCTAGCAGATGCGATCTTGAAGCTTGTTCGAGCTGACCAAGCAGGGACCAACCTTTCTCTCGAAGCTGGAGTCACTTCGTGTCTTCCAGCGGCCATCACGAACAGAGTGGCCAGTGTGGATGTCAACGGAGCATCTTGGCGAAAACTCGTCAACGCAAGCGCTTGTTACAGCCGCAGCTCCTGTCCACTCGCGCTTGCGCCCGTGTTGTCTTCGTCATGGTCGTCACTAGCGTCCAACTACTTGACAGTTGGCAAGTGGAGTGTTTTACCTTCTCAAAAGCTGCAAAGACTTATCTACTCTGGATCGACATCAAGTCTCACGGCGTTGAAGGTTCCGCTGGCCCTCACGCGTGATGGAACTGCTGTCAACTCGTCCAGTGCTGCTGACCCCGACTCCTTGGCGATGTCGCTCCGTACACTCGTTCAGTACGACGATATCCAAGTCGTCCAAGCCACAGTTGACAGCTCAAGTAGCAACTCCGGCGTGACGACCTTCGCGTGGATGATTTCCTACGGATATTGGCTCGGGTCGTTGCCCAACTTCATATCGTCCGATAGCAAGGAGTGGACGCTCGTCGCGTACCCGACCATTTCGGCTGGCGCGGCCGTCCCAAACGACAGCATTCTCGAGCTGGTTCCTCGCAGCTCAACCAGCGCTAAGCTTACCGCAACGAGCAACACCACGACCACCGCGTAAGAAGACCACGACCGGGTAATGCATGCAATCGCTACTATTGTTTTTGCCTCGTAGGGCGTTTATTTGATGTCAGATTGCCTTTTACGCGGTTTCCAGCTTGCTCAGACGTACAGCGTCGGCGAACTCGGCGATGGGGTTCACCGTCCACATGTTTGTTTCGCGTTTGCTGTCCGTCTTGTTGTTTTCTCGCTCGCTTGCGGCCTTGAGAGAGCTCTCGTAGAAGGCCAAATGACCGCCCGACTTAGTCGTGCACAGGATCACGTTCGGACTGGCTTTGACTTCCTCGTCCTTGGGTAACGCGGAGCTGATGCTGATCGGGTCGTCCTCAGCATTGATGCAGAGCAACGGCACACGCACACCACCAAGCTTCTTCACGGACCCTGCGTCGTTGTAGTAGTCGTCCACCGTGTCGTAATGGAACACATGCTTGGTAAGCGTGTCATCAAAGTCGCGCACAGTGCGCGTAGCTTTAATAGCCTCCAAGTCCACTCCAGGAAAATTCTCAAACTGTTCCGCTGCATTGCACTATGTAAACATCATACCAACCACCAGTTATTGATCAAGCGCAGCGCTGCCGACGCAATACAGCAGCATATGGATACCTTGTTAAAGAAGAGCTCGCGGAGGTTGTTGTTCAGAGCCTTGTCGTACGTCATGCGGTTGAAGAGCGAGCCGCCGAAGTTTGCCGAGCATATGGCCAAGTCGAACGGGTTTCCGACCGAGATCGCACCGGTCAAGGGCGTTTGGTCTCCCTCTTCCCCCAAATACTTGACCAGCACATTGGATCCCATGGAGAACCCTACGCCGACAAACGCTTCTCGTGCGAAATCGTACTTCTCTTCCAATTGCTGCAACACGAAGCGGAGGTCGCCGGTGTACGCGCTGCAGAAGAGTTGGGCTGTGGTCACGGGCGTGTTGGCGCATCCTCGAGCGTTCAGCACCACACACTGCCAGCCCAACTCATGCAGACGTGCGATAGTGCTACGGATATAATTCTCCGGACTGCCACCCGTAAGGCCGGGCAATAGGATCATCGTACGTCGCGTCGGCTCCACCTCCGGCAACCACGTCGTGGACGCCGATTCGTTGAGCTCATCACCACTTTGGGTCAATGCATTTTGGTCCTGTAAAAGTGCCCAATCCAACGAGACGACGCCTCCGTCCGGCAACTGGAGCAATTGGCGCTTGTACTTGATCTTGGGTCCTCGCTCGTCGTAGGCGAAGCGAACGGTCTGAAGGTGTCCGTTGAACAGCCGCCATGGCGGAATGTACTTGGTTTTGGCTAGAACGGGTGGAGAAATTGCAGATTCGAATAGTGGCACAGTTAGTCAAGGGGTAAACTCCACGATGCCCAATGCAAACCACTCACTGATGGTCGGACAGAGCGCCAGAAGCTGCTTGTTGCCTTCCGTGGCTCGATACACGAGTCGAGGCGTCTCGGCCGATCGGAAAAGGTGCCAACGCATGAGGATCGAGAGAAGGGGGCGACCGAGAGTCTTCCGACCAAGATAAACCAGCACCAAGGCCAGAGCGAGTCGCGAGTGGCGCTGCAGCAGTCGCGTATTGACGTTCCCCATGGAATTCCAGGTGTGCGGCGCAGATTCGTCCGACAGTCTCCGCTGCTTGGGTTGACTGACGTCGACGTGATGGGCGACAACGTACCTACGTGATTACGCGTAATATATTAGTGGTGTATGCCACCTGCAGTTGGTGTTCCGACACACTAAGTTGTAAGTTGCACCTTGACATGCTGGTTATGGTGACGGGACCGCATATGGGTGTATCGTCCGCTCCAGCTGCTGTGGAATGGAGAGCACAACGCTGGCACCCTCTGGGTAGCGAATAACATGCCTTGAGACGGCAGAACTTGAAGTTGTCAGCCGAGTAGTACATGTAACGGAAATGCAGTCGTGCTGTTCGATGCTTACCGGGCAGTCTGTTTTCCGTGTTGTTGAGTTCGGCTGGTCATCTCTTCGGCGACATCAAGCTGGAATTGAAACACGGACGGTTTGGTGCCAGCTCAGCTGCAGCTGCAGCTACGGTACACATGGTTTCGCCGCTTGGCGCGCGTTACGTTCGAGTGTAACTTGCTTAGCATCGTCCAGGGCGGCATCGTCGACGACAGGAAGACACGCTGCCTCAACCAGATATTATATTATAGCCGGGAAGAGTTTTGACGCCGCAACCCCAAATGTTTGAATGTTTGAACGATTAACGAGCTGTACGACACCGCGAAGGTCAAGAAGCCCCGCCCCATCTTGAAAAATGCGGGCGGGGTCGACCGGCTCGCCAAGTATCGGCGTCGTTTCGGGGGGTGAAACCCGCGGAGGCGGTGGTGCTTCTGGAGACTCACCGCTGCCTGCCTGGCAGGCTACACCGCCATCAGACTGCATACCGTATGCAGCTGGCATCAGAGCGGACGGCAGCATGTGGTTTGGCAAGCTGACCAGCAGAATTATTAGGCAGAGCCTACTTTCTTCTTTCCTTCCACCTTACGACGCCTGAGTGGGTGGATATTCCGCCATGGCTCCGGTTCAGGGCAACAACGAGATGTTCTAATGACCATTTTCGTGTCGAGGCGCGCGTCTCTTTACTATCAATTCGACAATCGTTGAGTGACGGCCTCGAAGCCTGTCCAAAGGCAAAGGCACTGCCTGCAAAAAGACTTGATATCGTGTTGAAGTGGCCTGACCCTGGAACTGAACGCGAACTGAATGCCTTTGTGGCGCTGTGATTGGACGGCTAAACTCCAGTGTCCGCGCTAAATTCCGCCATTGGCCAGACCTCGCCACGCTCATCCCCCTTTTCATCGCCACACGGCGAAGTCCAGACCAGTCGTCCTGTCGTCGTCTCGTTTCCTTCCCTCCGCGTGGTTGTGGGTCACGGTCAGCAGGCGGCCCTCGACCTCGCCACGCTGCGCTTCACTGAAGTTCACATTCCAAAGTCCCCACCGCCGTCTACACTCCGCAGCTGCGAAGCGAAGGTGTGCGCGGAAGTCAGTGCGTGCGTGTCTTACTTCAGTCAGTCAGGCAGTTAGAGTTCCGCCCCAATAAAAATGGCAGCACAGAGCAGCAGCAGCAACAGCAACAGCAAGTACGGCTACCCGCTCAACTTCGACTGGAAGCATCCGTGGCCGCGCGCGCCGACGCCCAAGAACGAGGAGGCCCGCCTGGCCGAGCTGGCCCGCTACCGCATCCTCGAGTCGGAGCCCGACGAGAAGTTCGACAAGCTCTGCCGCATCGCGTGCAAGGAGATGAAGTGCCCCATCGCGGCCGTGAGCTTCATCGACAAGCAGAAGCAGTGGTTCAAGGCCAACAGCGGCCTCACGCAGCGCCAGATCCCGCGCGACGTGGCGCTCTGCGCGCACACCATCATGCACGCCAAGCGCGCGCTCGTGGTTGAGGACACGTCGCTGGACGAGCGCTTCCAGCACAACCCGCTGGTCACACGCGCCTCAGCCGTGCGCTTCTACGCGGGCGTGCCCATCACCACGCCCAACGGCTTCTGTATCGGCTCCGTCTTCGTCTTCGACGTCAAGGGTCACCACCACGTGGACGCCAAGATCCTGCACAAGATTGCAGCCAAAGTGCTCAAATACATGGACGAGCGACTCAAGAACATGGCGGCGGCCAATGGCGGCACCTTGCCCGAGCCCGTGCCGGCGCCCACGTCATCCGGATCATCGACGACGACGTCGTCACGGTCAAATTCTACGCCTCCTAAGCGGAAAACAGTGACTCCGCCGACGTCACAAGGAAGCACGGAGCAGCCCGCGGGAGAGACGGCTTTGAGGGAACAGCAGCCTCCTCCAGCTCCCGTCAAGCCCGAGCCTGTGGCCGAGCCTGTGGCCGAGCCTGTGCCCGACCCAGAGGCTACGAGCGCTGAGAGCGGCGCCATCGTGCAGGCCGCGCAAGCGGCAGCAGCTACTAGTACGGCCATTGAGGCGCAGGGACAGGGAGGACTGGGCAACATGGGCTCGATGCTCATGAACTTGCTGGCGCGCACAACGGAGACGCAGCAGCAGCTTGCCGCACAACAGGGAGTGATGTTCGAGACACTTGGAGAGCACTCGAACCAGTTGGACTCGCTGGGCCAGTCCATGAGCAACTTGGAGAAGCGCTTCGAGCAGGTGCGACTGAAGAAGGAGCAGCAGCAACGGAGCGGTACGGCGAACGGAAGCCGCCGACCCAAGCGGGTGTAACGTGCGTGACGAACGACGTTCTTTTTTTTTTGATCAAGAGAAGTGGAGGAAGCTGCTCGATTAATGGTGACTCGGATAAGAGCAGGACGGAGCGAGGGGGGCGACATGCATCTCGACATGGACCGTAAAAGTATCTATACGTCTCCCCGCCCATCCTCCTCCCGAGTCAAGCAAGCCAGGCCTAGTCAACGTGTTGCATTACGAAATATATGTGCTGTGGCATTTTAGTAGACTCACTCATCGACTTCATACTGGTATCTTTGTTTTTGCTTTGACACTGTCCAGTACATCACAACATCAATGGAGACTTTAGTTTGGTACGTCTACAGATGGTGTTCCGAACACCATTTTCGGTTCACGTGATGGCTCGACTTCGATAGCTGAAAAATGAAAGTTGAAGTTGCCGTCAACTTAAGTGAAAGACTGTAGCCAACCATTGAGTTAAGAGCTCTGTGTCCGCTATATTTACCAAGTATTTCCAGTTCGCGAATGGCGTCGCCACAGCTGCTGGATGCTGCGATTCGAAGCGATGGAGTGGTGCGAGAAGCTCCGTACACGTTGCTGTGCATGGTTCTGGCGGTGGAGAGAGCGAGTGTAGTCACAACGGAGGATGTAGTGAAGCTCTACTTGAGCGAGAGAGAAGTAACTCCGTTTGAGCGTGTGCTGCAAGCGGCAGACGAGTTCAGTTTGCTGAAGAGCACGATGAACGGCAAGGAAAAGCTGAAGGGTGGGCAGAAAATGCAAGAAGAAGAAGAAGAAGATGAAGAGTCGACGACTCGAGCAAGTTCAGGTCATGTCCAGGCCGATCTGGAGCGGCTACTGCGTTCGACGTCTCGAGTTGAGACTCGAAGCAGACTGGGAGAGCAGCTCGAGACTCTGATACTCGTACAGATCCGTGAACTCACAGGTGTTTCGCCCCCCAAACATCTCGAGATCACGACGCTCGAAGAGGACCCACTCGAATTCCGTCGCGACACGCATGGCGTCGCTCAAGTGTGCGGTGCGTTGGGCTGGTGGCTGGCTGTGCAGCTGATGAATCACATCCTAGCAAGCTAAGCTTAAGGTGTCTGTCTGCTTCTGTGCTTCAGGACGCAACGTACTGGGAGAACATTACGCTCCAAAGAGAGATCCGCTGCGTTTTCTCCATACCCACTCAGTGCCGGAGCTTTTCAAGCGCATGAGGCATGCAGTGCGCGAAGATCTAAGCACTCGTAACCAGCGACGCATCGCTCTCCTAAACGCTGCGGAGAGAGAGCGCCAGAGAGAGCTGCAAAAGCAGAGCATCCTGTCACCAGAGCAGCAGCTCGAGGCAAAGTTCGACCAACTGCTTAACACAAGCACAGCGTAGCGTAGTGACCTGGTAATAATGAAGAGCCTCCAAGAGAAATGGTCGAGAACGACGTTTGCTGGACACGAGCTTTGAAGCGACGCGATCTGGAGGACCCGAGTTCACTTGCACTTTTGAACTTTGGACGTCCTTCTTGTCCCATTTTGCTCGAGTGTCATGGCCACAAGCGTCTACAAGCGTCGTAGACGATTATCTACCAACTCTGGACGCGATAGCAAGGACCCAAGTGGCCAATGCACGTGGAGATGGTGTCAAACGCCTCGATATCGTTTGAGAATCTTCTTGCTATTGTTTGGACTTCTCGCTGCTCCACTACTTGGAGCTGCTAGTCCTTCATCAATTGACTATGGATCCTTGACATGGAGCAAGTGGAGCGAGATCTACACGCCTGTAGCTGCTGATTCAATCGCTCTCAGGAGTATCTACCGTTCGGGACCACGTGTCAGAGCGAAGATAATGGTGTCGACACAGATCTCAATGTACGCACTACAGGCTGGCGAAGCCATCTTCCGCCAACACATCAGGGAGATCGTGAAAGTTGATACTATTGATCAGGTGCAGATGGAGTATCTCCAGACCGACGCGTGTTCCGAGACTGAGCAAGGAATGCATTACGTAGCGTTGGGTATTTCGGCGCTGCCTCCACCTCAAAGCAGTGGCAATTCTTACGGTCCAAGTGCTTCGGGGTTGATGCTGCCTGCCATTGAGGCTGAGCGCGAGTGTATCGTCGAGAAATTAAAGTATGGGGCGATGTTGTCCACGGGGAACATGACAATCGACAGTCTTTCGCTATTTAGCGTACCAATGAGCTTGGTGGACATAGTTCTGGATGGTGAAAGGTTTGCACAGCTTTACTTGAAATCTTGGGTCAGGGTTCAGCTTGTAATTGCGTCTGCAGACAACGTAACCACAGGGGTGAGCAGCAGTGACACTGACCACTACACGACTGACCGAAATGCGTTTCAAGACTTACACTTGAGATTTCTGCTTGCTCATCGACTGCAATCACTGCAAGTCCGAGTCTCGGACATCATTGTTCATTCCTCGACGGGCTTGCTACCGTTTGCTACTTATCATGCTCACGCGGGCGTGCTGGAGATTGAAATTCACGTGCACGATAGTCAATATGCTGAATTTGTGGAAATGTATCTGCTAGGCGGAGACCCCAATTCGCCCAACACGATGCCAAATAATGTTGTTGCAGACACTTTCAACGAGATGGAGCCGCAGTGGCAGCTTCTAGCGCTGGATGTTGACACAACTGCAGGAGAGCTCTTTTCTCCAGTATCTGAACCAAGCGCACCACTTAGTTCCAATAGCAATGGTGATTCCAATACTGCGAGCGAGCTGACGTTCGCTGTGTACAACATCTCACTGGTGCAGTTAGAACGCACGAAGTGGTCGGTTCTCGACTTTATGTGGAGTGCAATTGCTGATGCTGTTTCTAGCCGTGTGAGGTTCGGCCGAATTGGTTTTCCTTCGTCTTCTTTTGCGCTGTCTAGCTTCGCTACTTACAATGACGGTGGAGATGGCGCTGCAACTGAAGATGGCAACTCGATATTTGATCCCGTCAATGCTATCAATTGGACGTTGAGCTTTAAAGTGGAGCCTGAAGCCACGGATACTTTCGATAGCACTGCGCTCGCGGATCATGTCACTACCATCCAGAGTAGTGTTGAATTGGGTCTACAACATGCATTGGGGTTCACAACAGGAACCTTAATTAACAGAAGTGTGACGTTCCAAGGTGCTAGCGATTGGGCTGATCCCGAGTTGAGCGATGCCAATGTAGTGGAACCCTTTGCTACGTTCATACTCACTATTCAAGTCGAGCCTCTGGTCCCATCCTGGATGCCTCGAATTTCTTTCAGCTACATCATGTCCGCTCCGCATTGGTACTTTTGCTACAACAAGTAGCAATTTTCAATGACCACGTGACTCTCGCCTCGGCACATGCGGTAGATGAACCAACAGACAAGTCAGGGCACTCGTGGCACCGCTTGCTGCTTTTCAAGTATCGAGCAACTATCTCAGACGAAAGCCAACGGCGCGGCATCCGCTCAATCGTGTTTTCGCACCGACTTGCGTCCACGATCTCAATGTACTCTGATAGTACACTCAAGCTGATCGAGCGAGAGGTCGATCTTCACGCAGATGGGTCACCAATCTGGCCACAGCACTTGCCTGGAGTTGCTGTCGCCGTAATGAAGGCTAACAACATCAGTGACGGCTTCGTTACGTCGTCTACGTCGCTGGTAGGGCGACAAGAAACCTTTGTATACGATTTTAACGACCCTGAACCGAGTGTGACGTCGGGCGCATTACTAGATACCACGGATGTGTGCTCTTTAGGAGGAACAGCATCCACCAGTAACTCTGGACTGTGCGTCAGGTTTCGTTTCACGGGCACGGCTCAGGTGGCGCCGGTATTTCTGCGTACGCTACAAATCCTCCATCGCGTTGCGTCTGCGTCAATCAGTCTTACCCCGGCGCTTGCTCCATTAACCACGGCAGACTCAAGCTCTAGTTATCCAGCTCCATGGGTACTAGTTGGCGATCAGAGCGATGGCGGCGAGACTTCGTGGACGCTGTTTGTGGACAGACCCTCGTCAGGTTCCAAAGCTCAAAGCGTTTGTATCACCTTCGAAGCCGTTGACACCATGCAAGATTTAAGGTTTACGAGTCCTTTTACGCTGGATCTGGAACTTGATCCTGACGATTTAGCAGCACTCGTTGTGCGACGTCGACGATTTGGTAATCTCGCGTTAGTGGCGACAAGTAGCCAGCCTGCTTCAGCGTTTATCTCTGCAGAGCTCCCTGAATTGACGAACAATGGGGTCGAGTTAACTGCTGTGAGCGTAACGCTGCATTTGCAGGAGCCACGACTAGGTGGACTGTATTCGGCCTCATTGCTGGACGAGGTAGCTCCTATTTGCAGTACCTGCACAACGCTCTTAGCGAACTGCAATAGCCCGGCAGAGTGCCGGGCGTTCTCGGCTTGCGCTAGCGTACTTCTCGACGCAGATTTGACCCTGATCTCTACTATGCTACAAATGCACTTGGCACTAGTGTGGACGCGTCGTGGTTGCTCGAGACCTGCTTGAGCCCGTCCGATGGCACAGTATGGTCCAGTGCCATGCGCGAGATGCTCGTCTCTAGCTACTCGTGTTTCTGGCAGAATCGCTGTCCTCTGGCGTACAGTGACGCGCTTAGCAGACAGCTCGTGCTGGACTATGGACACGGAGAGCAGGTGCTAGCTTTCCAGCTTGCACACGGATTTGCCAGTCTGAGCTTCGCGTTGGGCACCGGGAGGATGCACCGACCTAAGACTTCGCGAAGGACTTTTCAGTGAACGCCACCGACGTGACAGCACAACTGGACGTGATGCTGATGGAGATGTATTGCCCTGCGCTGTCGAATGTGGCCACGGTGAAGTCGACACTTTTCACTACGGAAGACACTGGTACTGGCGTGGTGACGGCGCACTTGACCATCCGCTACGAGTTCCTGGGCCGACTCCCATTGCCACTAGTGGAGACCACTCAAAGCGGTAGCAACAACGACGCGTCCGTACAGGTTACCCTCCCGAGAGAGACTCTAATTCTGCGCGTCATCCCCATTGACTAACTGGCAAACAGCAAGTTGAAGTTGAAGGCACTTTATCGGGGGTATTCACCCCTTTGAGTGTCTTGATCTATGTATGTCTACACAAATGTACGTAATCCACACGACAACATTTTGGTTGGCCAGTAGTCCGCGCCGCTGGCCAGCCAATCAAAGCGTTTGCATGTGCCAACACCCTCGTTTCTGCTCCCCCAAGAATGCAATATGCGGAATTACAAACATACAAACATCCAGTTAAGCCGTGCTGATAAGCTCGCAGCCAACTATCTGGTCGCGGCGCTTGATCTGTTCCTGCAAGCCTCACTTTCTGCTGACTGCTCTGCTTGGAACATCGTTTCGGGTGCGTTACCCTATTGACATTCGCGTTGTTTACGTCTTCATTAGTGTGTTAGGAATTTCATTCTTACCTACTGTACGGCCTGCTATTTTCGTTCGGTGACACTAGCATCTGAGCATCCAGGAGGGAAGAATGCAGCTTTTCGTGGAGACCCTGTCGGGCTCCCCGCTCACACTTAGTGTGGCGGCGGACGCCTCGGTGGCGTCGGTCCAGCAGGCCGTGGAGGACGTGGAGTACATCCAGAACTTCCGTCTGGTCTGCGCCGGCAAGCAGCTGACGAGCGGCTCGCTCGCTGACTACGCCGTCGGTGAGTGCGACACGCTCAAGATGCTGCTGTCTGTGAACGGTGGCATGCGTGCCAAGTGGCGTAAGAAACGTATGCGCCGTCTTCGCCGCAAGCGCCGAAAAATGCGCCAGCGCGCCAGATAAACATCGCGCCACAGACTGTCGGTGACTTGTAGTGTGGCTGATCAAGATCGAATCTTCGCTATTACGTCAAGTGGGAGTGATGATTCATTTGCGAGCAAGCGACCCAAAGAGTGATGGACAAATTGAAGCAACGTGCTAAGACGGACGGACCGTGCACCACAACAACAGCAGCAGTTTTTTCTTCGAAGTCGTTTTCACAGTCGCAGGACGTCCTTTACGGTTTGGACGTAGTTCTCGTAGCTGGTTTTAACTGAAATGGAAAGATGAGCGCATCCGTGGGATGGATGAAGAAGAAAAATACTGGAGCAGTATCTTACATCCTTGTTCTTGTGGCAATGGTGGAGGTTGTGATAATGTTATGATAGAATTAGTAGGTTCTTCGTGTCAATGTTTAGCTGGGTGTGAGTGTCATGCTCAGCAACAACATTTTACACTCTTGTATCTTAGATAAAGATGTCTATCTATTGTTCACACAGAAGCAGTGGCTATGGATGCATCCATCCTTCTGCTATAACTTACGAATGGTAACTCAGCTATTTACCCTTAAGGGGAATGGCCAATTAAGGGCCGCTCTTTTATGACTAATATTTTTACTTTATTTCATTTTTAGCCAGCCATATTCGTCAATAATAAAACCTAACCGCCCGGGCTATTCCACGGTCACTTAGTTAGATCAAGTGGCCCTAAATTGGCACGGGTAGTTCAAATGGGAGGCTTTTTATATTCGTGTATGCTGTGTTTGTTTTCATTAGTCACGCAATTCCAAATAGTCTATAAAATGGTCACACTGTCAGCTTTCGATTGGTACCTTATTTGTATCTTGGGTTGAAAGTTAGGAGCCAAAGTTACGGTAGGTCAATTTAATGGCCCTTAATTGACCATTCCCCTTAATACTTTGCGTTGGGGTCGTAGTTGAGTGCCCAGGCGGCAAAAGCAGAGGCTGAAGCAGACACTCGTCGGAACAGAGTCTGCGGTCGTTCAGTGACCGAATACACGCGGGTCGTGCTCTGCGGCGGATGATCTGGAGCACCGGAAAGTGGCTGACGTGTGCCACGCTCCAAGTCGCTCGGGTACTCGTCGTCATCGTCGTAGTCGTCTTCCACACAGCCAGTGGCCATCTCGTCAAGATTAACCTTCTCCTTGTCCTTGCTCTTACTGTCTTTGTCGTGCTCGTCCGGCATTAGGATAACCAGGTCCTCACTCCGAGGCGTGGTGGGTCTGAGGCGTGTAGAAAGCAACGGCCTCTTCTTCGTGTCTTGCTGGCTAATCCGGCTCGTCGACAGCGGCGCTGCTCCGGAGATAGCAGACGCGGAGCCTTGACGCGACAGAATAGGAGACAGCATCGGGCCCGCGGGTGTGCTTGGCTCTGGATTCGGGTCCACGCTCTCGATTTTGTAATTATTCAGGACACGGAAAGCTCGTTTGCGTTGCAGCTTCTCTTCTTCCCGCCGCTCGAGACGCTGCGCAGGCGTGTCGAACACCCACATCGTCTCACCGTCGCTACGACCCCGTGACCCACTGCTGCCTAGCTGTGTCTTGGACCTGGACCCTTCGTGTTCACTGTCACTGTGAGCCCCCTCCTCAGGAATTTGTTCGAGACTCGTGCCCTTCGGTTTGGCTTTGGTCTTGTGCTTGCGCTTGCCGTGTCGACGAAGCTTCTGGACAGAGTGGGTGAGCGAATGAAAGACCTCCGAGATGTTCGAGTCGTAGTGCTTCTCGAACGTGTCCAACTTGATCTTGTTGTTCAGCTCCAAAATCTTCTTTTCACGAAGACTGCACACGTGAAGATCCACATCCGAGTCTCGGTTACGAGTCTCCTCTGTGCTGCTACTTGTGCTGCCCACTTCTGATGACTTGCGCTGCGTCGTGTCCTCATCGTCACCGTCAGCCTGTTTCCCAGATCCAGGCTGGTCCGATTGCGTTGTACCACGGAACGACAAGAAACTCGTCAAACTGCGACGAACGCGGTCGTGGCGCAAAGCATCGAGGCGCTTTTTCTCCTGGTACGCACGAAGTTTCTCCATTTTCTCCATGTGGTTCTCTGCTCGCTCCACAAGGACCTCCCAACGTTCGCGAAGCTGCTCAGACGTGTAGAGCTCAAATTGTGGGTCATAGTGGTGCTGCTTGGCCATGAGATCATCAAGAACTCGGATCAGCTCCCACTTCGCACCCACACGTTCAACAGCGAGCACCAGCAGTTCATCGTTGAAGCAGTCGCAGTGCTTGATCCGCTCTGTGCAATACGGACACAAGTCTTTCCAGCCCCATGTCTTGATGATCAGGTACCATGCCAAGTCTTGAGCGAGTCCCATGAGGGACATTCGCATAATTGCCGCCAGTGCGCCAAACCACATGAACTTCTTCAGGAACAAACAACTACGGAATGCCCAGATGTAGAAGATCGGTGCCTGCGCCAGCGTGAGCAGCACTACCACTAGAAACTGCAACAAGAACGCCAACCGGAAAGAGAAGCCCTTCAGGTCGCCACCCGCAGCCTTCGCGCGGAAGTATTTGCGCCGTTGACGGAAGATCAACTTGAACAGCTCCTTGAAGACGGCTTTGCCTGCAGACGGTAGAATGGCGATCAGGATCGCATACAGCACCACCGAAGTGAAGATCGTGATATCCGTCCCCCACGAGTCTCGCAGCATCACAATGATGAACAGCACGTAGAACGTGATGTAGAGTGAGCACACGACGATCAATGCCCGCTCTCCACGTGAAAGACGTTCGTTTCGGTATGGGCAAAAGATCCACGTGAAGTAGTTTTCATGACGCCACCAGGTGTAGAATGGCTCGAATGGACGACGGAACTTTTTCCAGCAGCATGGTCCACACAACTTCGTCTTTGGCACCTTTCGGTCCCAAGGCAGAGGCTGCCAATAGTCCACTTCGTTCTCCGGCACGTTCAGCTCACGCGAATAAATGCGTTCAAGGTTCTTCTGCCAGCTTTCACGATGGATAATCATCTGAAAGACACGCAGTCCGAACAGTGTGATGATCAAGTATGGCAAGAACAGCAGCAAGTAGCTGCCACCGAGCCAACCGGACGAGCTGCAGGCGACTGGCATCGGGTTCACTGACAGGTACGTGACGTTGAAGTGTTCCCAGGCGGTCTTATTCTTCATCTTTTTCTTCTGGTCGAGGTTGTAGACCTTTTCACTCGAATACACGCTCGTGGGTAGTTGTCCAGTTTGGCAGTAGTCTGCTGTCGGATTAAGTTCTAAGTAGCAGGGTTGCATTACGAAGTACACGGTCTCTTTCATAGTGTTGTCGATGTACGTGTGTGGCAAGTACGCGTATGTCGTGCGTAGTGTGGTGCCGGCCTCGATGTACTCGAATGGCTCGCCTTCGATGTAGTGTTCGTACTCGTACTCGTTAAGCAGCAGCGCATTGAAGTATGTCGAGTTCGGGTTCGCACTTGAGCTCAGAGTGTCTGGGTTCGGCGTCTCGATAGTGTACGTAAGGTGGAAGTCGACCTCCTCTAGAAAATGGAGGTATGTATAATCTTCCGTGACCTGAACGTCCTGAACCGTGAAGGCGTCCAGATGCAGCACCTCGTTTAGCTGCAGTGAAGAAAGCGAGATGCCCAACCACAGAAGGACTCCCAGACCAATAAGTAGCCACGTCCAGAACTGCACACAACCTCGACGCTTGCTGTACCTCGTCCCCAAGTATCCAGTCCAAAAGTGTTCGTGCTCCTTGAGCACCGGCCGGTCCTGAATGTACGACACCCGATGTGCATGATGCTGTTCATCTTCATCTTCATCGTCGTCGTCGTCGTCGTCGTCATCATCTTTATCGAGATGACTATCTCGAGGTTTGAGTGGAATCATCGCTGGGTTAAGTTGGATATTAGGTTTATGTCCGATGGACTTGGAGTAGGCGATGTAGGCCTCCAGCAGCTCCGTGTTAATTATCTCGTCATCGATCTCCTCTCCAGTCTCCTCACCAGTCTCCTCTTCTTCTTCACCCGACGAGCTCGATTCAGCCACATCATGCGCTTCTGCCGACCCTGAACGCCGCAATTGAGCACTCAACGATTTGTTGCTGCTCCTCGTCCTGCTGTTTTTCCTCAACGCCCTCTGCTTGAACGTGTCGAACTGCACCGGTTGGTGCGTATTGGCCAAGTGCACCAGTTCCTCGAACAACGTTCGGTTTTCTCTCCGTCTTGCTCGCTTTTCTGCCGTCTCATCCTCCCTGTTCGGTGAGTCTAGAGGCAGCGACAACTGCTGCCTCAGACTCCTCCTGTGCTCCTGTGCTCGTGTCTGTTCTTGTTCAGCTTTCTCCTCCTCTTCTGTAGCCGTTGTCAGCGCCGACTCGGACGCTGTTCTCTGTCTAAATACTCGTCCAAACAGTCCCTCTCCCCCTGTACTGGAGCCTGTGCGTCTTCGTCTCCTGCGTCGATTGCCTCGGTCGCTGCTCATGGTGCTGCCAATGCTCCGCTGACTCTCCTGCTCCTCGTCGGTCTCCGCAATCGCCTCCGTAGCGTTCGAAACGGGCCCGAAGAAGGCGCTCGCAATGGCACGATGGTTCATCTCACGCGTGCTGCTGTTGTAGCTGCTGACGCTTGGATTGCTACGCGCGCTCCACCTGTCGTCGAACTCGGAGCTTTGCGGGGCCTTCAGAGCGCGCCGGAAGGCGCTCGGCGGCGCGTTCGACTCAGAACTCGCAGGCGCAGGCCGCGCTGAAGCTGCCGCCGCTGCATTCGCTGCTGCGATCGCGTCCGGGGACGGCGGAAGCCTTGCGCGGGATGCCATGCGTGACTGGAGGGCACTATGCGCGTCCCGGCTAATTTTGAACTGATATTCCGTATTCGGTGCAAACGTACATGTACGTGTATTAGGGGAAGGAAACGTTGCTCCCTGTCGGGCCCCTGTCGCTCATTTTTGACTTGATCTTATGTATGCTGCGTGCAGAGAAGGGAATGCTTATCAAAAAATGACAGTATCATGTCAGACCAGCCAATCAGAATTGATTCGGAATATCCCAGACGAAAACGAGAGATTACGTCATAATTTAACTTGAAATTTGTATGCTACGGTGGTTTACGCCAATGTCGGCACCGTTGAAAATTTGGGTCATAATTGAAATACTACCCATTGTTTTTTAAATGGGCAGCTTGGTCGGCATCGGCGGGCTCGAGATTCTAGCATGCCTACGAGTCCCCACCTAGATAAAAAAAATCTTGTCAGCATCGTAGGCTACGGCACGATTCGTAGCAGTGTCGGAACTCGCGTTAGAATTTACACTAATGAAATGAGATGGGCGTGGGTGCCCTTTCGCACTTTCTACCAGGTATTTTGGCCCAAAAATGACGGCCAAGTGTGAGTATTCCACGAGTATCTTAGTTGGCAGAATAGTCTACGCGGAATGGAGCAGCGTTCACCACGAGCGGTAATAAGCCTCTACATGTACTCAGCAGAGGTTTATTTACTGTACCCTTCGTTAAACCCTGTGCATGCAGCCTGCATGATGCAGGTGCGTGCCCCAATCGATTGTGGGAGTGCGATTCTATTGTCTACACAATGAAAAGATCTGCGACTTGATGAGCTGCTGATGTTAGTTCCTCGTAATCAACACAAGTGAAACACGTCAAACGAACCGAAGTACATGTAACGAGAAGCAGCATGTGAAGGCTGCACTAAAGCCAATCCAACAGCCCAGTCTAAAAGTCGTTCTCGTGTTAATCGCGATGGTCGTTGCATGGACTGACCAACGGCGCACGCCCCGCATTGAGTACGACGGCATAGAAAAAGGTGGAGGAGGGGTGCTGGGGGATCTTGTGGAGCCCCACGTAGCCAGCGTTGGGGCACGTCGCTGCACTGCGAAGAGCATCCGATGTATCCGGGATGCCAGGCGCTTGCATCCGACCGGACAGGTCATGTATCCTCGGTTCGCAATTCATGGGTTTTCTCTGCCAGTCGCGCGACAGAAAACACGAAAGAATGGCAACACACGCAGTAGCAAAACGCCATTTGCTACTGTATTTATTGTCATTTGGTGCACCTTCAGCAGCAGCTCAGAAAAAGGTGAAAAAGTGCTTCGATTGGCGAAAACTAGCCACTTCACCTGGCGCACCTTGTCGTTCTCGCGGGATTGGCATGATACAGACGTCACCGAGACGCGCGGCCCCGAGCTGACGGAGCGCTGCAGCGTACAGTACAGGTTTACGCTGATCTTTTCCTGGATGGCTACGACATTCATTCCGCCGTCCTTGTCGCAGGGCCCACCCAGTGGAAAAGTGTCAGACGCTTTCCTGCAGCAATGGCGACGTCAACCGGAGTTAAGAGAGACTTTGTATTTTGCGGTTTGCATTTTGTAGTAACATAAAATAGACTTGCGTACTTAACAGAAGGACGTGACGACAATTGTCGCGACAAGAATGGATACAATTGTAGACAAGCAGGCGATCTTCTACAATTTTCAGTTGCACTTTGTACTCGTAATTTT
>LGSN01000357.1:0-34579 GCA_001314375.1 Phytophthora podocarpi | reverse complement strand
TTGTTAGCACAAGTGGCGCCTTTGTACGCTTAATAAACACGTCATATCTAAAGCGGAGGTCTCAACTCGTCTTACAACCCGATATATAATCTAAACTGTGCCAAAAAACGGGGTCCTAATGATTTGGCGCGCACTGTAGGTGGGATGGATGTCTGACATGCAGATGGACCCTTTTCAATGTTGATGCAATCCCTGCATCATAAGCAACGGAAGTGCCAATTAAAGCAACGCAATCCACTTATGTTGCTTAATAATCAGGTGGGCGAGCAACATTGCATAGCGCGACTTTCGGTTGAAGCGACCTACAGATCGCAACCATCCGGTGCTGACCTCTGCGCAGTCTTCATTGCTCCACGGAGAAGAAGAAGGAGAGAACGTATGGGCAAGTGCAAGGGTCGTCGTACGACCACCAGTGCAGCTGTGGCGCTGGAAGATCCTGTGACTGCGGAGACGGCGGACTCCTCGTGCGGCATCAAGAGCGACGGGGGCGAAACGGTAGCGTCCTGCTCCAGCGGTGAGGAAGACGTCAGAGACGCTCAAGACAAGCAGATCAAGGCTGAAGAGAGAGCAGGAGGGTGCGCTGACGGCTGCTGTGCTGGAGGAGGAGGAGGAGAAGAAGAAGAAGAAGAAGAAGAAGAAGAAGAAGAGGTAGAGAAGGTTGTGGGCGGCTGCTGTTCTTCGAAGAAAGAGGCTGACTGCAGCTTGTCTGAAGCTACTGCGGCGTCCAATGGCTCGTTGAAAGCTGTGGAGGCTGCTTCTTGCTGTCCTGCCAAGGAAGAACCGAAGAAATCTGGCTGCTGCTCTTCGAAGCCGTCCGAGTCTTCTGGAGACTCTGGTTGCTGTTCGGCCAAGAAGCTGAAGAGTGAGAATGAGGGTGAGCTGGTGGGTGGTTGTGCTGCCAAAAAAGAGCCCAAGACATCGAGTTGCTGCTCGTCCAAGGCGTCACAGGCCCCTGCTGACTCCGGCTGCTGCTCATCAAAAGCTCCGGAGGCTGCAAGCGAGCCTGACAACTGCTGCGCTTCTAAGGCAAAAGCGCCATCATCTGGTTGCTGCTCGAAGGAGTCGAAGATCGAGGTTGAACCTGATGGTTGTTGTGCCTCAAAGAAGGAGCTGAAGGCGTCTGGCTGCTGCTCATCCAACACCAACACTTCCAAAACACGCTCTGGTGGCTGCTGCTCGTCCCCAAGGACCAAGAGGAAGGCGCCTGGCTCAGGATACTGTTCGTCAAAAGAGCAGGATCGGCCGCTTCCACAGCGACCACCCAGCTTCTTGAAACGTTTAATGCAGTTCCGCAGCGATCGTGGGGCTACCCTCGAGAAGCATCGGTCGGATTTAGACAGCTCAGGAAGGAAGAGGAAAATGACGGATTCGCTGGAGATTCTCCGCCTGAACATCAGCGGCATGACATGCAGCGGCTGCTGTACGCGTATCGAGAAGTTCATGAGTACGCAACGTGGTGTTACGGACGTAAATGTGAGTCTACTTACGAGTCGCGGTGTCTTCCAGTTCGACCCGCAACTAGTGACGGCGAAGCACATTGAGCAGACAGTGTCCACCTTGGGGTTTGAACCCAGCGTGCTATCCGGTGATGAGCTTGTAGGTGTCGTCCTGCATCTTGGGCAATCCGATAGCTTCCCACGAGCCAAGAAGTTGGCACTCCAGATCACTGGTGTCGTTTCGGCTGAACACGTTGATGAACCGACTGTTTCATCGGGTGCATCGAGTGAGGCTCTGCTAGTTGAGTACAATCCAGACATCACCGGTACTCGTAGAATTGTTCGTCAACTCTCGCGCGAGCTAGGAGTCACTGTTCAAGCATCAAGTCCGCGGGCACCATCGGTTCGTGCAGGCGAGGAAGAAGTGCGACGCTTTACACGGCTGTTGTTTTGGAGCTGCTTGCTGTCGCTGCCGGTAATCTTCGTCGAGTTTGTGCTACCTGCGCTCTTTCCCTCCTCCGACAGTAACCCAGCAGACGCAGCAGTCTGGGGCACTGCAAGCCGTGTGAGTATCAAAAACGCTGTGGAATTGGCATGTGCGACGCCTGTGTTGTTCATAGTGGCACGCCCCATTCACGAGAGCGCCTTCCTCGCGCTGCGTTACGGCGGGCGCGTTACCATGGACGTTCTCATATCGCTAAGCGCCTGCACAGCCTACGCGTTTTCCGTTTTCGCTGTTGTTACTGCGGCGCTCGTGAAGTCTCAAGCACCAGAAGTAGCGCCAGATCCAGTGAATCCTTCGACAGAATCTCCGCAGGAGCAAGTGGTTACGCCAGCCAAAGCAGATACCTTTTTCCAGGTCACGGTGCTACTTGTTACTCTCATCCTCGTTGGCCGCTACATCGAGACACTGGTAAAAGCACGTGCCTCGAACAGTGTGGATGCTTTGCTTCGCATGCAGGCCAAGACCGCCATCTTGCTCGAAGAAGAGGGCCAGAAGGAGCTGTATATTGACGTGGTGCTCGTGGAGCGTGGTGACCTACTTAAAGTTCTCCCGGGTACTCGAGTGCCTACGGACGGCGTGGTTGTCGGAGGTGCCAGCTCCGTGGATGAGTCCATGGTAACTGGTGAAGCTCGTAAGGTGCCCAAGGAACCTGGAGCGATTGTGATCGGTGGATCCATAAACTCGCAGGGCGTTCTGACCGTGCGGGTAACCCACACCATTCACGAGTCCATGTTGGCTCGCATGGTGCGACTCGTAGGAGAGGCTCAGGCTTCTCGAGGTGTTCGCCAGAGCATTGCGGATGCTGTGGCTGCATACTTCACCACGTTCATCATCATTCTGGCCGGCTTCATGTTCGTGCTCTGGTACTCGCTCGCTAAACATGGCCATGTGGATACGCAGGGCTGGGCTCCTTTCCCGTTTGCGCTGCGCTTTGCAATCACGGTGCTAGTTATTAGTTGCCCCTGCGCGATTAGTCTTGCCGTGCCTACTGCTGTAATGGTGGCAACAACGAAAGGTTCGCAGGTCGGTATACTCTTCAAGGGTGGCCGCGCGCTCGAGGCGCTCGAGGAAGTGGATGTTGTCGTGTTTGACAAGACGGGGACGCTCACAACTGCGCAGCTTGGGGTTGCTAGTGTCTTTGCGCCACAAAATGGCGTTGATCAAACACAGCTCTGGCGTTGCGTAGCTGTTGCAGAGAGGGGCAGCGAGCACGCAATTGGTAAAGCGCTCGTGGCGTACGCTGAGACTCAAGTCCAAGATTCCCAGGTCCACGAAGCACAGGGATTTGAGGCTGTTCCAGGATGCGGTGTGCATTGCACCGTGGGCAGTGTTGACGTGCGACTTGGTTCTCTCACATGGCTTAAACAGCAGACGTACGGCGACTGTCGCGCCCTTAGAGTTCCCGTGGAATTTGTCGAAGCAAACCAACGTTTCCAGTCTCAAGGCTGCATCGTGGTGTTCGTTGTAATTGATGGCGAATTGTTATCTACAATTGCGCTGCGGGATGCTGTGCGCCCGGAGGCCAAACGTGTCACCGAGCAGCTGAAGCGCGAGGGGGTTCAGCCGTGGATTGTTACCGGCGATCAGCGTGGCACAGCAATGAGTGTGGCGATGGCACTGGGGGTACCGGAAGGCTCTGTGCTGGCTGAAAGTTTGCCGCATCAAAAGGTAGACAAGGTTCGCTTGTTGCAGAGTCTGGGTCTGCGCGTTGCTTTTGTCGGTGATGGTGTGAACGACGCGCCGGCGCTAGCAACGGCCGATGTTGGTGTGGCACTCGGGGCTGGAACTGATGTGGCGCTCGACGCCGCCGATGTTGTGCTGGTTAAGGATGACCTGCGTGATCTGCTCAATGCCCGCGCGCTCTCGAACGCCACCAACAGACGTATCAAGCATAATTTTGCTTGGGGGTTCATGTACAACCTCCTCATGATGCCTATTGCGTGTGGCGCGTTGTACGCTCCGTTCGGAATTTGGATCCCTCCGGCCCTCGCTGGTTTGTCGGAGCTGCTATCGTCCGTGCCTGTGATCCTCTTCTCGCTGCTGCTTAACCTGTGGAAGCCGCCGTTTGGTGGCGACTGGGGTCTGCAACAGAACCACGTGGCTATTGACGTGTCCGAGTCGACACCTCTGCTGCACAAGCAGCACTAACTGCCCTCCATGGATGAGACGAAAGACAAGGTAGACGTATCATGCAGAGAATCAACAGGTTTGCTGTTGCCTACATTGAAACCTTTGTGCTCTGATCTTATTTGCTTGAAGTAGATGTCTTGGTGTACTCGAGGAATGCTGTTCTCGCGTGTATTCGTGCTGTCTGTGGATCTGTTGACAGTACCTTGTCGTCATTAGCGCTGGCGGAGACAATAGAATCGAAGCGGTGACGAAGCAGCTCAACGTCTTCACTAACTGGCAGTGGATCGTTGCCGCTCGCTGTTTCGTTGTCAATCACCGAGTCAAGTGCTGCGCGCATGCTGCGTGCAACCTTAGCGCCTGAGCCACAGGATGGGTGTGCTGGTGTGGAGGCGGTTTTCAACTTCTCTCCTAGCCGGCAATCGCTCACAAAGGCATCGCGCCTTGCGTTAGCTTCCTGGTCGGCCTGCTCTTCGCGCCGCTCCAGTCGTTGCTTCTGCTCTTCATCCAGTTCGTCTTCAACTCGTGCCGAGCGTGGATCAGGCTTCATCTTCATCTTCAGCTGATAGCGTCGCTGCAGCGCTTTGAGCGAGAGGGCGAGATAGACGAAGGCTGATGCACGGGTTGATATCTGCGGGAATTTCGGGCGCTCACTGCCCAGCGCAAGCAGCACTTCATTGAGTGCAGCTCCAAGCTGCTGTTCCAACTGACCCGGATAGCTCTTGGCTAGTGTTACCTGGGGCGGTAATTTCACTGGCAAGCTTTGAGAAGAATATCGAGATGGTTCGGCGCAGAACTGACGACGTGCTTCATCGGAGGCGAAGAAGTAGACTTTCGAGCGGTACGAAGCACGGAAGAAGACGTTGCCGTGGCGAAGTGCAGCCCAATCTTTGGCGCCCGAACCCGATGCGAAAGTGACCGGGCAGTACCCTTTCATCTCAGGGAAGTCGCAGTCCGGCACAGTGAGCAAGCTCAACAGCGAAGCATTTACTGGTGCTCTAGCTACAAGTGTCTGTGCCTCGCTCTCTGCTTCTTCTTGCGTGGGCCACTGTTCGTCTCCTCGTTGAATTGGAGTTTGGTCCGATGAGCATCCGACAAAAGTCTCAGGGCTTTCGACAAACTGTTCAAGGTTCCGCTCGTTCCCAAGCCAGAAGCTGGAGCCACGGAAATCTACACACAGCTCTCGGTTTTCCTGACGCGAGATGTAAAATCTCCCAGCACGCAGCTCGACGGGGCAGAACGTCTGGAAAATGTTGTGCTGACGCGCTTGCAGTTCTTCACGCGTACGCACCACACCTAATGAACGGGCAGCTCGGTTCGAAACCATTGTTCTGGTGTGGTGTGACGCCAACTGCTGCTGCTCGAGGAGAAATGCCTGCGCCTGTGCCGCTACGTGCCAAAGCGAGTTGTTTAAGCTGTCAAATTGCCGCACGTGGAAAATACCAAAGCGTTGAGTCCAAACATCTAGCAGATCCAGTCGAAACTGGTGCCATCGTACAAACGCCGCTCGGAGTTCGTTCCTGTCCACGAGGGTATGATGGTCCTGCCAGACACTCGCGAAGCTGCACTCCAAAATGAAGAGCATGTCTGGTTGAATACTCTGCGAACCAACCTCTGTCGCGCTGGAATTTGGAAGGCTGCGTTGCAACTCGTGGTGCTGCAGCAGATACCCATCAAGGACCCAACCACGTGTCTGGCACTCTGAGGAGCGCAGTCGAGCACAGATAGCCTCGTGGGTGACATCAAGGTTGCGTAGAGGCTCTTTCTGCTGCTTCGTGATCTCCAGCAACTGAGACCGCAATGTGGAGCCACCTTGACACTGCACCACCCACTCTATTGCGCTTTGGGGCGATACGTAGACTAGCCCGAGTGCATTCGCAAGTTCCTGGGCGACACACGTTTTCCCTGAAAATGGAGCACCTATTACAGAACAGGTCGGTTGATGTCTTGGTGGAAGACTTGGTTTGTCCAAGTAGCGTGAGGGGCAAGCCATAAAGGCACGGCGGGCTTCGCTCGATCTCGGAAAGTAAAGCTGGTCTCGATACACCACTGCCTTGACCGAGGTAGCCGATGAAGAATCCGTACGCCCAGTAACGGGGCAGGCAAATCCGTGCTTGCCGACAAAAAGTTCTCCTGACGCTAGCAGCTGATGCATTTTACCTCCCGCCGCCATGTCGTGAACGTCACAGCGCTCGAATAGCGTTTGTCGTCCTGTCATGAATTTGTCCAAGATATGTCTCACGTGCTTGATCATTTGTCTTGGCGCACTGGTGGCATCCACTGGGTTGCAGACTTTGATTCCTCGAGCTCGAAGTCCAGCGACAGCTTCATCCAAAAGCTTTTGGTCTTCTGCAAATTGTTCGCGCACTCGAGTACTCTCTTCCTCTCGCGCTGCTTCTACGTCTATGGGTTCTTCTTCTTCACCATCGTCTGGAGGGCTGTCATCGTCTTCGGCCTCGCCATCTACCTCTTTTTTCCGCGTGAGAGCAAGCTTTCGACGAGGTGTTGGTAGACTCGTAGCCCATCGATCCATTAAAACGTTCACGACGTCGTCCTCCGACACTGTCAAAGGAATCACGAGTGCTGGAAAGAGTCCGTGCTTGAAACACGTTTCCAAAGTCAATGCGGTCGGAATGTGTGAAGGATCCGGCCCTAATCCAGCGATAACCTGTGCTTTTGCTTTCTCGGAATTTGGCTGGTGACGTTGAAGCTCACGTTGAAGCGCTTTGACAAATGTTTCTTCAGACGTCAAACGTGCTTCTTCCGGTTTGAGTTCTTCTAGCACTCGGGTGCTGTCGGCGCTTCTTGCAACTGCAGCTAAGTCCACATTCACGTACTCTGCGGAAGGGATTATTTGCTCATTTTGAGGCTGAGCGAGTGCTGCAGCGATTCGGCTCCGTCCAGAGCCTCGGACACCAAGTAGCAACACGCAAGGCACGAAGCTCGCAGTTGCGCACGGCCCCACAGAGATGAAGGCTGCTGGGTTTCGCTCGAAAGCGTGACGCTCTGATTCACCTGCAAAGGCGTAAAACTTTTGTCGGAATGAACAAACGTTTGATGGCAGTCCAGGTATCAACAGACCACGCGTGCGCCAAGCCACAGGACAAAACCGCCCAAACTCTCCCTGAAGCTGTAGTGCTCTGCTTCTTGCTGCATCGGCTTGTGCTTCCTCTTGTGGATCCGTGACTTCGACTTCACTGCCTCCTTTCCCTGGTGATGAAGCTTGCATTCCCTGATTCTCTTCATCCTTTTCAGGAGCTTGTGGGGCAAATATGACGGCCGGATCGTACTCGTCGACAAACTGTGGAGCATGTCCGTCTTCGATACTGTCCAGACGTGGTGCGATTGGATTAAGCTCGCGTTCGACGGCTGCCAGTGTATCTCCAGGCTGGCAAAACAATGGACAAGTTATCACGCGAGGTGCGCCTCCGATTCCTTGTGAGATTTCATCGGCTCCAGCTTTTTCAGCCTGAAATTGCTGACGTCGCAGCGCAGATAAAGCGCTAACAGCGTCGGCAATCTTCCCATCCTCCTCTTCTTGAGCAGCAGCGACCTCCCTATCCATCAGTAAAATTACGTCGGGCACGCATCCGTGCTCAAGTAACACAGCAGCAACTTCGCGTGTCAATGGCAAATCCGTGATCATCCACCCTGTCGACGTGTTCAGTTTGGCCAGCAAGGTCTTGACGGCCTCAGCGGCCACCGTTGCAGCTTCGACGGGGGAGACAACCTGTCCACTCATGAGGCGCATTTCCATAGATATGCTTGGCGAAGTCTTGAGCAACTTTAAAGGAGATACAGTCTGCACATGAAGCCCAGTCTCGAGCGCCTCCAGGTATGAAGGTGAGAAGACCTTCCCAGCACCTGTGGTGACGAGCCACAAGTTGCGATACTTGGACGGAACTGGAATAGTTCGACGCAAAAACTCCAGCGGGTATGCACAGAAGGCACGTCGTGCGTCTTGTGAGGCCAACAGGTAGACCCGGCCGGAGTAACAAGCAGCGAACTCAGGACTACCTAGCGTCAGTGCGTTGCCTGACGTCGACGTCACGGGACAAAACTCGCGCCACTTCGATAGCAATCGGCGTTTAGTATCTCGTCTAGGAAATCGAGCGAACGACTCTGTGGCAGCACTGGATTCAGCTTCAAGAAGCGTGGTCCAGTCCCCATAGAGCAACCACCTAACTTTCTCAGCGCGACTAGCACCATTAAGATCCTCGGGGAGAGATACCGGACAAACCTCACGTGAAGTACTGAAGCGCGACAAACCTAGTGATGTCTAACAAAAGCACAACGCCAAGAGCACAAGCAAGTCGAGTGTCAAGAAGTGAAAACAACAACCACAAAAGTGAAACAAGGCAACTTACTCCCGTGATTGCCTGTATGCAGTGGTCTCGGATTACGTTGAGGGATTGAGTGGCCAGAACCACTACCAAATGACAGTTTGACTGCTTGTCTGCAGCTCGGCGCATCGAGAGTTCGCGTTGCATACGCGTCACGTAGTCGTAATACCCCTTGATGAGTTTTACCACAGCTATCGAGCCATATGGTAAAGTGATTTCTCGGGGCGATTCAATCTCGTTGCGTTCTGCAAGAGTCGGCTCCGGTGGTGGCACAGGTTCATCCAGTACAACTTGACCGCTGTCTCCGTTTTCTTCTTGATCATTTTCTCCAGGAGAAGATTCATCGCCTTCCTGGCCTTCGCTGTTTGGGTCAACCTCACTATTTTCAACAACAGCGTTGGGCTCTTGCAACTGCTCAGCTTCCACCCCCGGCTTCTTCGGTGGAATGAGGAAGTCTGCGAAACCTTTAGCAGCTAACTCCTCGGTACTTGTCGTTCTTAAAGTGGCAAGCTCCCGTGCTGAGTACAAACGACCAGCTACTGGTGCCAACTCCGATCCTCGAAGCTGGTACTCAAGCTCGTTGGGTAATGCTGTAAGTGCTATCAAATAGTCTGCTGCTATGCTGTGCTCTGGGTCACCTGAAGCTGACAATTCGCACGGGTATACATCATCCATGACCACCCCAACGCCAGCTATGAAAAACGCGTTAAGTGAGTAACATTGTCCATTCCTGCGATGATACACCAACGTACGTACCGAGCAAGGAGCGAGTGGCTTCTAGTCGAAGTAGACCAAGTCCCGTGTCTCTAGCGACTACGTGACCCGCACATAGTGTGTCGAGATCTTCATCTCGAAACACGCGATCGATTTCTTCATCCACCTCAGCATTATCGATCTCGATTTTGTCACCTTCATCCGTTGTCTCCGCTGATGCCGGTGTTTCAACACTTGACTCTTCTCCTTCTGCAGGTGTAGCAGTAACAACTCGGCGCCGACGCAATCGGATCTTTCGGTTGACAGCACGCTGTATAGCTCCGTCAAGTGACAGATATTTCAGCCCAAGTCGTCGAGCTAGCACACGAGCAAGTCGCGTTTTGCCACAGCCAGGTGGCCCCACTATCGCGATTCTCAAGGCAGGAAACTCAGTTAGAGTTGCAGTGAGTACATCTTCAGGATCCCAGTGCGCCGCAGTCTCACAGTGGAGTTTTCTTCCCCGGACAGGAGTTGCTCTGGACCCAATAGCACCCATAAGATCGATATGCAGTCGTTTTGCCACCTCCACGTCGTCTTCGACATTGGGTTTGGGTGTATCTGCGGCACCCGTCTTGGCTTCCTCTGCTACATTGATGGCATTGCCATTGGCCCTAGCATTCGCCTTAAAAGCACGGGTGAGTGAAAATTTACGTGGGTTGTAGCTGAGTAGAAGCTGCTTGAACGACATCTCCCGCTGATCAGGAGGTTGCAATCCCCGGATAGTTCGTAACGCGTCCCTCGATGGAGGAAGCTTTTGCAGGAATGCATCGTTGGTAATCTTCGGGATCTGATTCAATGGCCGTAACGTAAGGCGGTCAACTAGTTCAGCAGAATTTGTCATGTCTTGCTCTGGTTCATTACTGGGAGGAGATACAACCTGCTCCGCGACAGAATTGCGCAGCTCCCGGAAGAACGTCACGAACACATTGGCCCCACACTCCACGGGTAGAATAATGTCTGCGAGTTGCATGACGGCCTCACGAAATTGTTCGAGTGACAGAACCTCGTTGTCCAGACTTGAAGGTGCTTTGGTGGACTCACCGATACCACCGACAGCTTCCAAATCGTATTCCCAGTCTCGTTGGACTGCGGCGAGTGCAAGCGAATCGGTTGACAACGGAAGGACCAGAGCTTTAGCAGCTCTGGCGAAAAATCCGACGTATCCCTCGCGATTCAAAGTGCACGAATTCATGGGCTTGGCCAAATCCCACAGCAGCGTCAATTCTCGTGCTACCAACACATTTGCTTCACCTCCGCTGGCAGACTCGTCACCTTCCAGCATTGCATTTCGACGATTATGCCATAGTCGTAGCAGATTGGCCTTCCCTTCGCCGACACTGCGTTCCTTTTCGTCCTCGGCGAAGAGGAAATGCCGACGCATCGGAAATCCAAACCGTTCTTGATATCACCAAGTTGAATCGAACCAGGATGACTTTGAGGCGAAGGTTCCACTGCAAACGAAATGGATCAAGCGACGGCGACGGCTTGGAGGGACTGAAGACTGAAGTCGTGGTTGGTTTCATTTTGTTTTCGTTCCCGTTTATAGTTGAGGGTACTCGTTTCGAGCCTTATAAGTGTGTCTAGCTAGGCACGAGTGAGTGACAGTTGGTAGACTTCTAGGCTAGACTTCGGGACGTCAAAGCGACACGCGTGGACTCGAGTGCAATTTCTGCACTGGCAGTGCGAACTCGCGTCTTCTTTTCGCTTGGACGCTGATGTTTCTTCATCAATTCCTCGCCCTTCTTCTTGATCATGTTGCCAATGGACTTTCGTCTAGACTGCTGTCTAGTTAGTGCAGTGTCCTGCGTCACCCACGGGTGCTGCAACGCTGCCGCCACTGAAAGTCTCGATCTGGGGTTCACTTCGAGGAGATCGGCAAGCAGGTCGACACACGTCGCTGGTACCTGCGATAGGAGCCCAGTCTCCTGGAGAGCGACAGCCGTGCCGCATTCAACCATTCGACAGAAGAGCCTGTCACCGTCACTTGACGCGCGCCGTACCAAAGCTCGCTTGGTGCACAATGTCCAAAGAATGACACCAAGCGACCAGGCATCGACTCGACGCGCATCGTCCACTTCAGTTCGAGCGAGCAGTTCTGGTGCCGCATAGGCCTCTTTGGCAACTTGTAAGACCTGAACGCTTGGTCGGTCGAGCTTGAATCGCTGGGCATGACCCAGATCTCCCACCTTCACGACTCCAGACTCCGTGACGAACACATTTTCCGGCGACAGGTCCAAGTGGGCGATCCCTGCGGTGTGTAGAGCTTGCACACCCTGAAGCACCGCGGTGAAGACACTGCGTCTACCTGCATCGGTGCAAGTCAACATTGAAGAGCTTTGAGACGGCACACCTGCCGTTTGAAGTCGAAGTTCTTGTTGCATTATGTCAAGCAAGTCACCGCGGGCACAGTGTTCGTGCAGTAGGTGGAGTCGCTCTCCTTGTAGCGAATGCTGCTCGAATTTAACAACGTTCTCGGCATCCCGAACCGAGAGGTGGAGGTCCAATTCATTCAACGCAGCAGCACTTGCATTGCGGCCTTCAGGGGTGGACGAGGTCATCAGCGTGTGCTTGTCGACAAAAAGTCGACCTGTAGCAGGACACTCGACCAGATCCACACATTGGAGACCATCGAGACTTTCCTGTATCCGCGAACGCAGCTTTAAAGGGGCTTCGATGACGGGGGTCATTGATAGTACGATGAACTAAGAGTAAAAGCCTCACCACACACACGGCGTTTTTTAAAGTGAGCAGCACGGGAGACCATCCAACCGCCTGTCTTGATCTCCTATATTTACTTACCAGGTGGATTCTTGCGTCGTAGTAACGAACGGTATGGCACGACCACCAATAGCTTGTTATGATTTGGATTGTATTGCAGAGGCCTGGCACTGATATGCATTCCAGATGTATGGCTGCAGCAGCACATGTCGAACGCTCTCTCCCCACAAGCGCTCTGGTTTACTGTCATGGATACCGTTCCTGGAAGTTGTTCATCAAAGCACTTGAACCTGCATCTTCCATACTGGCGGTGAGTGCGAACTGCGGCGCGACATCCCATTTGCATACTCTTACCAACGCCTCCAGCTACAGCTTGCCTATTGTCCAGCATTCTGCATCCACATGAACAGCAAATGGCGTGCGTATTGCACATCAAGGCAATTCAAGTGCACCCCCACTGGTTGCAGCAAAAACTCAATAGCGACGTCCACATTTCCAGGGCGTAGTTGCTTACCACGGTGGTAACCACCTACTCGATGCATCGACAAACAAGGCTTTTCCCGGGTAGTTTTCAGAAATTGACGGTGTGAACTGGTACGGGTGGGACCTAACTTGTGGTTGTGTACATGTAGCTGGAAAACTATGATGACCAGCAGATCGGTCAACCGGGGAGGCGTACCACATGGCTGGATGGATGTCCACGTGTAGATGTTGAGGGAAACAACACTTGCCAGTGTTCGGGCATCAAGCAGACGGGAATGAACAGGAAGGTCTTTGTTGACCGCATCGGAAACTGCGATGGCGAGCTGCCAGTTGTTTGATCTGCCTTTGTCCTGCCCGTGGTGTCGCGAATGGCTCGAAAGATTATCTTTTACGTGGGGCGAGAGTCTCGAGACATTTTATCAACGCTGGACTGAATGACTCCATCCATGGAGACGTCTGCGTAGATAGAAGATATCTGTAAAATTTCAATGCAGCACCAGAAGTTGCTTGCGAGACATTCGTGTCCTCAGTAACGTACAAGTGCACAGTGAATGGGCGTTGCTATTCCTTGGGCACGACCGAAACGACAGCTTGTCCCAAGCACTTGACCCAATGACGATCCAACCGAAGAGAGAGTATCTCGACGAGGACTCGGAAGCTGCAGCTCTTCTGCACCCGAAGCAAGCAGCTTCTACCACCAAATCCGTGTTGGACTACAGCAATTCGTACTTGGGGGACGACAAGTTCGCGGAGATCGTCGAGAAGGCTCGGCTTGCGAGCGTCCCGACGCGATTGGATCTGAGAGGCAATTGCTTCGAAGCTGGTGCTGCACGAGCCCTTGCAGCGTTGTTGCGTTCCTCACACAGCGTGGTGGCCATTAGTCTGGAATGGAACAATGTCGGTTTGCTGGACCAAGGCGTGGAAGCTCTTGCTGGTGCGCTGGAAATCGATAAGCGGTTGCTGACGCTGGACTTGCGCAACAACAACATCGGACCCGAGGGCGCCAAAGCTCTAGCAAAAGCTCTCCGAGTCAACCGGACACTACGTCAGCTGGACTTGCGCTGGAACGAGGTTGGGAACCCAGGTGTACTGGCATTTCGTGAGGCATTGCAAAGCAACCACTCGCTTGTGACGCTGGAACTCATGGGGAACAACAGCAGCTTGAAGTACGTGGATGAGATTGAGATGTTGCTGGCCAGGAATTGTGCGTTCACGGAAAGACCATCGCCTGTAGCTGTTGACGCGTCGTGCCAACCTGATGATGATGCTGGTTCAAACAACGAAAGCCCGAAAGCCCCTGATGACCAGCTACTGCTGCAAGTCCTAGCGGAGAAGGAGGAGCTGGAGACGGAGATAAACCTAGCCAAGCGAGAACGACAGAAAATGGTACGGTAAGAAGCCTAAGTGAATTGTCCTAGGCTCCAGTGGATTAAAATGCGTTGTGTACTTCTGCCAGATAGAGAGGACGGACGAGCTTGAGATGCAGCTGCAGCAAGCTCTCAAGGACGCTGAAATGACCAAGACAGAACGAGATCGCTACCAACAACGTGAGATTGATACAAAGCGCGACGTCCATGAGCTGAGAATGCAGCTGGACGAACTCGAAAACCGTAGAAAGCTGGAGTTTGAAGAGTACCGGTCTGCACGCACTGCTCTTGAGCGTGAGAATGGTGCTATTCGAGAGAAAATGGGCCACATGGAGGCTTTACGCAACAAGGAAGCAGAGCAGAAAGACAAGCAGATAGCGCAACTGGAAGTGGCCAAGTATGCGCTCGACAACGAGATGCACCGCACGTCTCTCACGATTAGGTAACACTCTTTTGATTAACTCAACCATTGCGATGTCGCTGGACTTAGTTGCTTACGTGCTGCGCAGGACGCAAGAAGCAGAAGTTGGGAAGCTACAGAAGCAGCTGCAAGATGCACAGCAGGAGTATGCTCGCAAGGAAGCCAAGCTGACGTCGGACCACGAAGGCAGTTTAAGCGCGGCCCAGCGACAGCATGACATGGTTGTTGGGTCTGTACAGACACAGCTAAGTTACACCTCCACACAGCTTGAAGCAAGCGAGCGAAGTGTGCGAGAGCTAAAGGAAAAGAGCGAAGCCCTGCAAGCCAAGCTTCTGCTGTCTCAAATTGACCACGAAAAGACTATCGGAGACCTGAAGCAGCAGTGGGAGGCTGAGATGCAGGAGCGCATCCAGCGCTCGGTCGGGTCGGTTGAGGCTCAAGTCGCCGAGGTGAAGAAGGCGCGACAGCATCTCGAGCGAGAGGTGGAAAAGCACCTCGAGACGATTCTCCAGCTCCGTCAGGACAATGTCTCGCTACAGCAATCGAGAAATGAAAAGCAGAGCGAGCTGGAAACCGCGATGGAAACGCAGTCTAAAACGCTGCAGGAGAAGCAGACGCTGCTAGCTGCAGCGGTGAGCGAGAGATCTCGATGCGAAGAGAAGCTGCAGCTCCAGGTGCGGAAAGTGGAGGAGCAAGACGCCAGACTCGTGCAGATGCAGGCAACCTTCGACGAACGGATTCAGGTGCGCCCGCTTGCTGTCTGAGCTTCCCGTCTTGCACTCTCTTATTGCTCTTGATTTGTTTCTAGGCTGTGACTGCCAGCGCAAAGATCGCGGCCGAGGAGAGCGCCACCATCTTGAAGGAGAAGGCGGGTGTGATCGCGACTCTAGAGAACCAAGTGCTGCGGCTGGAGCGCGAGCTCTCGGCGCAGAACCACGAGCATGAGAAGCGCATCGACGACCTGGCCGAATCCTTTGGCCGTTTCGTGCAGGAACAAATCAGCAAGGAGCGAGAACGCCGCAAGAAACTGTCCCCGAGGTCCGACGCCTAGGCGGCTCCCGTTTGCCGGCAAAGGAACGCGGTGCCCAGCGACGGAGCAAATGACCCGGTGCTCCGTTCGGACTGGCAGCTGCACCAAGTCAGACGTAGCGTTTCAAGCGATAAGGATTCTGCCATGCAGTAACTGTGGACAATGTCCACTGGACATTGAGTTGACGTTGAAGTGGGGTCCTAACCTTAGAATCCTGTCCTGCACTTACCCGAATGTGACAGGATCCGTTCTCTGATTGACAGTTTCGGGCAGGACTGACAGCCGAAAATCGAATTTTTGTCACACCATATGTCGCTGGACACATCATCATTTTTGGTGGATATGACATGCATTATGTTTCATAGGTTTATGTTTATGAGAATTCGATTTATAGGAGATCTCTTGGATCATGTTATTCTATATATCAGTTCATGCTGTATGGAAGGCATGTGTATCTTTGCTTCGCGCCTCAAGATTTCAAATATCGCGACTCCTCATTGGCTAGCGCAGTTGAAGCCGCTCGCCACCAAGCGTTTTATCCCGCAGTCCAGAACTTGCCGGCCGCCGTCTATCTGCCGCTCCGCGACGCACTGCACGAGTCCAGGCGGGGCCAGAACGGGTCTGGAAAAGCCAACCGAGGGCTCTGAAACCGCGTGAGCCGCACGCCAAAACTCGTGCAGTGTCGACCGCCGCAAAAGTCGTTTGCCAGTTGCGCTTTCACCCCCGAGGGCTCACACGAACGAGATTCTGGCAATCGAGACTTCCCCCTCGATTTTGGGTAACGCTTGCATTGTCTTAGTCGGCTCACCGAAAGCAAATCCAATCCAAATGGACGGCACCACGAGCGTGCAGATGCTCATCGACCAGTTCGAACTCATGGAACAGGCCAACGCCACTCCCACGGCTCCACGCACTTGGTCCGTGTCCGGATCCATGACGACGACACAGCCAAAGTCTGTCAATTTACCGGTGAAGGAAATCATCGAAACTATCGAACGCATAAACGCACAGCGCACCCGCACCCAGTCGGAACCCGTGCAAATGATCCAAAATACAGAGGAGGTTGCTGAGCCTGGCGAGGAACTATCAGAGGAGGAAGACACCCCAATTGCAAAGCCAACGACCCCGACGAAGCTTGCTGTCTACATGAGCCTCACTGTCAAGACCCTGGAGTCCGATGACGAGGATGACGCCAACAGCCTAAACTCCTACGAAGACGAGAGCGACACGGACTCGATGACTACGACCAAGTCTACTTGCTACTCGATGGTGCCTCGCAGCCCGTCGGCATATTCTACCGCCTCTACGGGCTCTCTGGACTCGCTTCTCAGCTCGCTGGATATCTTTCTGCCCGAGCTACTGCAGGCATCAGGCGAGACCAGCGCCGAAGTCTCCAAGATTATCAAACCTGCCGTCTACCGCTCGAGACGTTCCACACTCCCTGAGTACCTCCAATCGTCGACAACCTCCAAGTTAGTCCCGCCGACCTCATACCGGCGTGGTTTGCTCGCCAGATCGTCATCCACCATGACGAAAGAATCAACTATCCCAGCCCCCAAGTCGCGCCGCTACTCGCTCTACGCTTCCAAGAACCCATCCCCAGCTGCACCAACACCATCGAGGCCTCGTCGCTCTTCACTCTCAGCTACGATGGTGCCGGTGGTGGTCAAGTCAATGCGTCGTTCCTCCAAATCAGCACGGCATGCTGTGGCTTCTTCCCCATCTACGAGGAGCGACTCGAATTCATCGCCTGCCGCAAGATACATGGACTACGACAGTTCGCCGCGCTACGTGGCCACGAAGGCCAGGAACGTGGAACGCCGTCGCCAGCTAGAAGAGCGCAACCGCAACCTTGCCAGCAGCAAGACTGCACGGAAGCCGCGCACGCCGGAGTGGCAGGGTCATCTGGACAAGGTGCGGTCACGGCTATTCGATTCCAAGGAGAACGACCAGGCGCACACAGCTAAGACAAAGACTACGGCATCGCAAAGACACTCAACCCCCCATCACACCTGTGTCTAAGCCTCTCTCTTGCTAGTGCCCCCTTGCGCATCTTCTAGCTACATGTTTTCGTGCCAACCACGCGAGCGCCACGATAACTTATACCATAAAATTATTAGTAGATTTGTACACACTCCACTACAACGCAGATTACTGTACCACGTCTTACAACCAGCGCTGTTGAACTGCAACATGCAGCACTCCAGGAGTGATGGTCCCTTTTCTATTGCCGTCTCTGATTGGCTGTGCGCACGCTAAATGTGTGGCTCCCGTTCTCTGACACAAAAACTTGATCAAGGCCAGGAGTCGCAGTCATTCGTGTGCAGTATCCCCCTCGTTCGCCACCACCGTCATGACGGCCACCTCGACTGCTGCAGGCTTCCCCATGCCCACCAGTTACAGTCTGGCAGCTAGTTACTACTGTCTCAATGCAAGCGGCGAAGTTGCCGACGACACCGTTTCAGATACCAACGATACCGAGGTGCCGAGACCAAGTGAGGCCGTTGCAAAGACCCCCGAACACGTTTCCGACGATGCCGTGCAAGTGCCGCGTCTGCGACTGATTGAACTCAACTGGAAGAACCGCGCCCGGTTCTTGGAGATGATGGAACGTCACTCGTTCGTGGTGCTCACAGAGCTCGGTGAGACGCTGGAACACACCCACGACCAAGTGCTCCGGGACTTCGAGACGTTCTTCACGAGCGACGACGAGGACTGGAAGAACGGGTGCACCAGCAAGCACGTCTACCGCAACGAGCACAGCAAACCGTTCTGGTACGCTGGCTATGAGCACACGAGTGTGCGCGACTGCTTCCGCGTGGCTTGTGGGGACATGTCGCGGCTGGTGTGGCCGTCGCCCGAGTTCAAGAACAACTGGCTGTCTCTGCAGCGCGGCATGCAGCGCATTTGCGATCGAGCGCTGAGCTTGACAGTTGGTTATGATATCGAGCCTAGCCACGCACGCTCGGACAAGGACTTCTCCGTTTGCTACGGATTACACTACCCGAACATTGAGGGAAGTGGTCAATCCGATACGGAGAACGTTTTCGAGCATGTGGATCCGAGTCTGTACGTGGTGGAACCTGTGCCCAGTGTGGAGGGGTTGGATGTGTATGACCCACACTCCAAGCAGTGGCTTAAGGCAGAGAAGGTGTGCGTTCCCGGGAAGGAGATTGTACTCTTCTGTGGTCATGCCTTGAATCGAGCCACGCAAGGTCGCATCCCAGGAACGCTGCATCGCGTTCGTCGGACCCCAGACCGGCGATTCTGCATTATCTATGAGCAGAAGTATGAGGAGTACTTCCTTTGACTGCCAAAGGATACGGCTGATCTAACTCAACCAGAACAGCGAAAAATTCTTTGACATGGTGTACCAGCGATTCCTGCAAGTCACATTTCCCAAGGTGCTTTCTACACGAAAAGAAGGACGAACACCTCTTCTGAAGGCACGGTATTATACATGCACATCCTGTCCAGCATCAACCGATCTCCGGATGATCAAATAATCGTTGATTGCGTTAGCTGTGTACCGTGCAACAAAAGCTTTTCACTGAAGGCCCATCGCTCGCATGTTCTCGTGGTTTATGCTCGATAACGTGTACTGGATCTGTTAATGTGTTCTACATGTACGTTACGCTCTCCTTTCCGTTTTGAAGTTTGTTGTTCGCAGACCACAGCTGCGGTATCCAACAAACCGTACGCCCGGATTTGCTCGAGCTGCTCAGTGATTAATTTTCACGTTTCATTCTCTTCTTGCATCGTACTAAAGAGATAATCAAGCTTTCGCAAGAAATATGCAGGGATCGCTCGTAACCTCGGTTCTGTCTTTGGCACTATTAGCAGCCCAACCTTCGCAAGTTACAGCCTACACGATTTCGATGACAACCACAACACTTCTCGAGTCGTGAGAAGAGTGGGTACCTCGCTCTCCTGGTGGGCCAACGTCTTCGGAGATCGCGAAGACATCGCCGATATGCTCTTCACCAACATGTCGACGGTCTCCATCGACGGTGCTGCGACGGACATCCCCGCACTCGATTTCAACATCGCGCGCTACAACATCGGAGGCTCTGGAAACAACGTCATCGACGACAGCGGTACGGAGATCGCGATAAAGACGTCGGAAAAGATGTCTGCGTTCAAAGCGATCGAGTCGTTCTGGCTGGACTGGACCAGCACGGACCCGACGTCCAAGAGCTGGAATTGGGACGTGGATGCGAAGCAGCACGCAATGCTCGGATTTGCATCGAAGCGAGGTGCTGACGTTTTCGAGGCGTACTCGAACTCACCACCGTGGTGGATGACGAGCAACCACGCTACCTCTGGTGGAGACAACGGTGCGGCTGACAATCTGCAGACTGAATACTACGAACAGTTCGCGGTCTACTTGGCAACGGTGGTGAGCAAGGCGAAGGTAGACTGGGGCATCGAGTTCAAGTACATCGCGCCATATAATGAAGCCAATAGCAAGGCTTGGGAATTCCCAGAGTCTCAAGAGGCTTGTCATTTGGGAATCAAGACGCAGAGTGCAATTTTCACGTTGTTGCGAACTCAGTTGGACAAAGTCGATCTCCAGAGTGTGGTTATTGCGGGTGCCGAAGAGAAGAACACGGATGAGTCACTGGATCTCCTTGTTCAAATGGCACAGGAAAAATTACCTGGAATTGATGCCATTGGCAAGGTAAACTCTCACGGCTCTGATGGCCTGGCTCCCTATACAGGTGATAGTCGTGACAAGCTAAAAGCTTTTGCGATGACTTTGGCTAAGCCTAAGGTGATTTGGGATTCCATGTATGCCGATGAAGATGGCACTGGACTCACTATGGCAGAAACGATTGCTCGAGATATCAACGAGATGGGCGCATCGGCCTTCGTGTACAGACAAGCACTAGATTATGGCGTAGTGGGGCTCATTCAGTCGAACCCTGGCGACAAGTGGATTGGCACAGCCAACCCGAAGCACTACGTGATGGCTCACTACTCGCGTCATATCCGTGCTGGCATGGCAATCCTCAAGTTTGACGACCCGAACACTCTTATTCCTGGATCGTCGTCGTATGCTCTGGACAAGTACCCGAACTTTGTCGTTGCATACGATAAAGCTACTCTATTGATGGTGATCGTGGCTACGAACTTGGGAGATGCACAAACAATTACGTTCGACTTATCGGCTCTAGCTTATGTGGAGGGCCCAATCAATACTTGGACAACCGAGCCCAACGCGACCGCGGGAGCTGTATACAAGGGCTCCAGTCTTGACATCGTTTTTGGGCAAAGTGCCAGGTTCAGGGTAGATCTTCCAGCTCAATTAATCATGACGCTTGAGATAAAAGGCGCTGAATTGACGGACACAGTCACCGTATAGGTGCCTCCTGCACTTTGAAGGACTCTGTCCTGCGCTGCAGGGAGAGTGGTCTTGCGTGATGAGGACATGCAGTTTCTATTGAATTTTATTCGGTAAACGAACGCTTTGTAGCAATCAGTTGACATTCTTTCTACTGCGAAGACATTCACGTAGAAGTTCTACTTGTACTTTACGCCATTTACTCGGTACATGTGTGGATATGATTTTTGTTGTTGTGTTTGTGTAACGTATTACCTTTTGTGAATGCTGTAAACTACCTGTAATCTCAATCTGGTAAACAAAAATTCACAACAAATTCTCTTTTGCGAATACATGTTAGACTAACTCAATCAAAGATCATCTCGACGAAATCTGGTCTTTGCCCTCGTATTCGCAGATGAGCGGCTATTACGGTTGCTCAAGACGTAAATGTAAATAAAGCTACCGTTAGTATTGAGCATGATGAGCTCAGAATCACAACGATAACACTTACTTTTTAAAGTAAAGTACATCGATCAAAATGCCAGCTTTTTTGGACTGTTTATCACTTTTTACGTCGCTAGCACCAATATAAACCAATCTGCGGTTCAAACCTCGCTTCGATACAGTTCATGGCTTTTTGACAACACTGACGAATCCACTACCAGCAGAGAAATATTTCTTGTTAGCCTCGGCGACGCGAGCCTTCGCAGCTTCGGGATTCATGAGCTCTATGCCCTGCACGGGGGTGAAAGCAAGAGATGACGCCAACCCAGAAAGCGGCGGCTTGCTAGCAGAAGACGCGGCAAAGTTCGCAGCGCGCAACTTTTTGCTCGACTGCTTCTGCTCCTTGCGCATGATACGCAAATTGCCCGATCCTTCCTGTCCAAGACGGCCGGATGTAATCCCCATGGCGTTGTCACCATATTCTTCGTCGGCCGTAGCAAACGACTGTCGGTTCATTTCACGCCGCACATCTGTCATCTGCAGCCGCTCCTTTATCTTGCGGTAGCGCTTGCCACCACGTTTGCGGCGCGGTTTTTCGTCTGGGATAGGCAGCGCCTTCTTCGTCTTGGCCTTCTGCGGCTCTTGCCATTTCTCCACCTTCCCAACGAGCTCAGTACGGAAGCGCGCACCCACTAGGCCTTCCGTGTCATTCTGGTGTGGCTGGCTATCCACGCGCGCCATGAGCGCTAGCTTGCCGGCTACAGCTCGGCACGCCTTCATTCGTAAATACGGAGGCACACTCTGCACGAGGTCACTAAAGTACAGGACTCCCGTATGCTTCAGCGCAGCAGCTGACGAGAATCCGCTCAGCACCTTCTTCTCCTGTCCCAGCACTTGCAAGTTGCACGACGGGATTCGCGCAAGTTGCGCCACGCCTCCAGCAAGTCCCATAAGCTGCGCCGCAATACGTGTGCCCACCAGTTGCGACACATTCGGTGCCAAGTACTTCATGCGACTCTCCACGAAGCGCAGAATCATGATCTTGTCCTTCTCCAGCGACAACAGCTCGTCGCAAGCTTCCATGCATGTCTTCAGGTCTTCAGGACCCAACGGTTTGCCACTGGTACCTGAACCTGTCACGGAGATTCCAATGACCGCCGAGCTCGGCAGCAATTTGGGCAGCTCCTCCACGAGCGTCAGGTCCGTTTCATTGCCAATAGCTTTGACGACACGAGCGAAGTCCAGTGCATTAGGCACAAGGGAGTCGAGCTCGGGGAACTTGGCGGCGTAGATCTCGGCGATGAAGCGGTGCACGGCCTCAACCTCGTCGTCGATCTGCACCATCAGGTCGTTGGACGTCACCACCAAGTCGTACTCGGCGCTGCCTTCCTCCAGCTGCTGGGGCTTGGCTGACGCGGTGGCGTCGTCCACGTGCTGTTGGATCTGCTGCACGTGTGCCAGGTACTTGGTCGAGCGCTTGAGCGACGCGACGGCCGCCACGCCGCGCTGCTTGACGCTGGAGCGCAGCGACTCAGCGAAGTCCACGACCTTCTCCCCCGTCGGCGCCTGCTCCGTGTCCAGACGCTTCCGCTTGGCTGCTCTCGACTGGGCGACGGCGGAGGCCTCGAGCATCTGTTCGTCGGCGTCATCGTCGTCTTCTGCCTCTGCGTCGGCAGTTGAAGCGACGTTAGGGACGGAGGACGACGTCAGCGTCTCGTCCTCGTCGCTGCTGCCCCCACTGAGCTCGTCCAAGTCCTCCAGGAACGAGTCCGCAAGCGTCGACATGGCTTCAGTACCCTAGCTTGGCCTCGAAAAATGAGCGAAATCTAAAACCTAAACTCGGTTTTTGTATGTCGGATACAATTGTCAAGTGGTTTTTCGTCTGCGAAACGCCACCGTGTCGGTTGGTGGAAAGCGTTTAACTTTCTGAAGATTCTGAAGACGGGAGAAGCTTCAGTTCCGCATTCTCGTCCTGCCACGCACGCACCCAAGTCAGTCAAGTGAAAGAAGAACATGCCGGGCCAAGAGAGCAACAACAGCAGCAGCAACTGGCGCCGCAAGACGCCGGCCGGAGGACGCAAGGACAGCGACGCCGAGCACAAGAAGAAGAAGCCGCGTCGTGGCGGCCGTCGCAACAACAAGAACGGAGACGCCGCCAACGCCAACGGCAACAACCAGCCCAAGGAGATGGCGCCTGCACCCGTCGCTGCCCCCTCGGTGAACCAGGAGGCTGCCGCTCCTGCTGAGGCTCCCAAGCCCACGAACATGGACTATCTGTCGGACGTCCTGTTCGCGTCGCTGGACATCTCGGCCAAGACGAAGCGCGCCATCGTGGAGGACCTCAAGTACGAGCGCCTCACCAACGTGCAGAACGAGACGTTCCCGCTCATCCTGGAGGGTAAAGACGTGCTGGCGAAGGCGAAGACGGGAAACGGCAAGACCATCGCCTTCCTGCTGCCAGTGATCGAGAACATGGTAAAGGAGGGGCGCCGTTCGGGCGTCATCCCGACTCTTGCCATCTCGCCGACGCGTGAGTTGGCGCTGCAGATCGCTACGGAGGCTAAGCGTCTCACCAAGTTCCACGACGTCAACGTCGCCTGCTTCGTGGGTGGTGCGAACATCAAGAAGGACGAGCGCACGCTCACGGGCAGCGCGCCGGTTGACATCCTGGTTGCCACGCCTGGACGTCTGGTCGACCACTTGAAGCAGAATACCGGCAGGATTGCTGACCGTCTGGGCAAGGCCAGTGTCTTGATTCTGGACGAAGCCGACCGACTGCTGGACATGGGGTTCCGCCCGGATGTCATGCGCATCATCGGATACCTGCCGAAGGAGCGTCAGACGCTGCTGTTCAGCGCCACGCTGCCAGCCTCCACGGAGGAGCTGAAGCAGGTCGCTCTGCGGAAGGATTACTCGTTTGTGGACACGATTGATGAGAACGAGGCCGACACGAATGTGCAGACCGAGCAAGAGTACATTGTATGCAAAATGGAGGATGTGATCCCGATGGTGGAGGGTGTGCTGACTGAGCACATGAAGCTGCCGGCGTACAAGGTAATGCTGTTCTTCCCGACGGCTCGTTCGGCGCAGTTCATGGCGCAGCTCTTCCAGGCCGCGGGCTTCCCGGGTGTCCTAGAGATTCACTCGCGTAAGAGCCAGGCAGTGCGCACGAAGACGGCTGAGGCTTTCCGTAAGGGCCACAAGGTTATGATGTTCTCTTCCGACGTGTCGGCGCGTGGAGTGGACTACCCAGACGTATCGCTTGTGCTGCAGGTGGGCCTCACCGATCGCGATCAGTATATCCACCGTCTTGGACGTACGGCACGTGCTGGTATGAAGGGCAAGGGTGTTCTTGTTCTGTCCGAGTTTGAGACGCATCTGCTGGACAAGCTGTCGGATCTGCCTCTGGAACCGAGCAAGAAGCACACGCCTGAGATGCTGGTGCCGTCGCAGTCGCGCACGTTGAAGGTCATGAAGAATCTGAAGAACTACAGCGATGTGGAGAAGTCGGCGCAGCAGTCGTACCAGGCGTGGCTTGGTTTCTACAATTCGCACTCCAAGCGCCTGAAATTGAAGCCCGTGGAACTCGTGAAGCTTGCGGCCGACTACAGCCGCATTATCGGTTTGGACGAGGTGCCTAAACTCGAGAAGAGGACTCTCAAGAAGATGAACCTTTTCGGCGTGCCTGGCATCGAGCCGTCGCCGTACACCCGCGACAACAGCGGCAACTACAACGGTGGCCGCGGTGGTGGTAACCGTGGTGGCTACGGCCGCAGATAAGTCATCAAGGTCGTTGCGCCGAGACTGGGACCAAGGACCAAATCCATATCTGCGTCTCGGCGACTGGATTTCGTAGTAGAACACCAGGTGACTTCCTCATCATTAGAACCCAATCGTAATTTATTGCAACGAAGGATGAGTCGAGTGACTAAAATATACTCTCATGAACTTTACGAGATCAGCATGCATGTATTAATACCGGTAACCGTAAAGTTCAACGTGTGGCCATATCCATAAATGTAGTTTTATTTTTGTAAAACCTACATTTATGGACATGGCTACAAAATGTTTTGTACCCAACATTTTGAAACGATGGACGAGATGGCTAAGATGTTAGAGAGCTACGCGGGCGGCCTGCAGCAGTCGTTCGAGTCGGTCTTCGAGCGCGTGGGGCAGAGTCTATCGCAGAGCGCGCAGGTGATGCGTATGATGAACGAAGTGATGGAGTCGGCCATGCTGCAGAACCTGCTCATATCCTCCGGCTACAACGTCAATGGGGGCCTGCTCATTGCGGTGGAGAACCGCTCGCAGATCATGTTGGGGCAGACGAAGATCAGCGCACAACTGTACAATTCTGTGACAAGTTTCTTCTCTACGACGCTCGAGTCGCTTGGTGCCGGGGAGCGAGTGCAGCTGCAAACGACGATACATGACGTCGTCGGTCCCGTCGCGGGCTTCATCGAGCTGGAATGCAACAGTCCTGGCACGCAGCAGACACTCACCAAACGCTCTTCGTTCCGGGTGTTTTACTTACAACAAGGAAGCTTCCAAGCTATGCAGACTGGAGAGGAAGGGGCTTCTCCTGGTCCGTCTGAAGTGGCGGTGGCGTCGGACAGATTCCTGTTGACACGAGTGAGGGAGCTCCTCGATCTCAGTCCGATCCAAGGCATCTTGACAAACGAACAGGGAAGGTACCGTTTCGTTCCAGCTGCGCAGCTAAACAACGATACTGTGTTTTATCTCTCCGTGAAGGAGGGTGGCGTAGGGGACCCCGTTTACCAAGTTACAGTGTCTGCTGCAGGAAGTGCTGGTACCTCTGAGGAACGTCAACGTCGATGCGAACAGATAATTGACGAGATGGAGATCGAGAGCGATGATTCGGATTATTAACCGACCATTCACTTCAGCAACGGGAGAACCATGCTAGGATGCATGCCAAGGGGTCAATAATGCAAGGTGTGGTACAAAAAAGTACTTTGAAGTATTTCGGTGTTGGGGAATCTCTATCGCCACTTCTTTCGATGGTTCTTCGCTAAGCTTGTAGACACTTCCTCACCCCCGTCAGCTGCAAAGACAGCAACGTTAGTGCACGCAGCATTATTATCTATGCCGCGCTTTCGTCATGCAGTTTATGCCCACTGGCGCTTGGAGAGATAGCCGCGATCGCTGAACCACTTGTGCAGCAGGAAGGACTGCGCGCCGTACATGGCACCCAACACGGCCAGCTCAAATACGGTGTAAAAGATGATACGGGACTCGCTGCTATAAAGAGCTACAAACACACAAAAAGCAATAATTGACCGACCGTTAGTTAGTGCACGCAGCAATAAAAATCCGCCAACGTGAAGCTTACTCTGAACGTGGCGGTGTACTCGCGCGCGGTAGTAGTCCTGCTCATTGCGAATCAGCTTCAGCAGTGTCTGCAACCGGTCGAGCGACGTCTTCACGCCTTCCACGTGCTCTGTTGCCACCATCACGCAAAGTCACACACACAAGTACGTCAGTCCGTGCCCCCAAACTTCTCCAATGTCACCCCAACGCACCTTGGCGCGTCTGATCTTCCAGCTTGTCCTCCTCGCCCAGATCTTCCTCGTTCGACAGGTCAAAGGACGTGTACCACTCGACCGACTTCTTCTTGCCGTCGTGCGCGTTGTTCAGGCAGAAGCGGTACCATCCGCCGCGGTGCTCCGACTGGAAGTTGAAGCCGCTGTGCTCGATGTTCTGGTTCTGTTCGTCGTGCGGCGTCACCACCAACTGGTCGAAGAAGTTCTTGTCCACCTGATCCTGCTCCGGGTACGAGGGGAACGGGCCGAACGCCTTCAGTCGCACGTCGTAGGCGCCCAGAGAGTCCAGTACGCCGATCTTCATGAAGGCGGTGCGCTTAGTGCGCACGTACTCGTGGAAACACTCCTCCACGCGGCCGTCAAGCTCCACGATCATGGCATCTGAGGGCGCAGGAACCGCCACCAGCACAGCGAGAGATGCCGCCAGCACACGCAGCAGTCGACCGAGCGCCATCGTCAAAGTTCCCGTGTCAGGTGTGCAGGTTGTCGTCAATCGGATTATGAGAGAGACCAAATTAGGTTCGAGCCACGTCTACGTACTACGGTTTGCTTTTTTTTAGCCAATCTCAACCGCGACCCAAAATACTACTCTTCCCAAAACGACATATTTCGAGATACCCAAAAGAAAGTATTTTGGGTCGCTGCTTCGGTGACCTACCAATCGGCAATGTGGACTGCCCGCCACCTATCGTCGACGCTGCTGCAGTCGTCGCGCTTGTTGCGTGCGCGTGGCTTCCACTCGAGCTTCATCCCATGTGCATCTAGTGGGTATCTGTCGGACGTTTCGTTCGCCTCTCTGCCAATCAGCCAGCAGTCCAAGGATGTGTTGACGCGCGACATGGGCTACGAGTTCTTGACACACGTGCAGAAGGACACTTTGCCGCTCGTGCTGGAAGGACGCGACGTGCTGGCCAAGGGCAAGACGGGCAATGGGAAGACCATCGCCTTCTTGTTGCCGACACTGGAGCGGATGCTCAAGAACCCGCAGCCCAAGCAGGGAAACATCTCGGCTCTTGTCATCTCTCCGACTCGAGAGTTGGCACAGCAGATCGCAGTGGAAGCTGTGAAGCTCACGGACGCCCATGCGCTACGCACGTCCGTCTTTGTGGGCGGCAGCTCGGTGAACAAGGACGTGAAGGAGCTGACGCAACCGAGAGGCATTGATGTGCTGGTGGCCACCCCAGGACGTCTGCAAGCGCATCTGGAGGACAACAGTGGACGCATCAGACAGAAGCTGGAGAATCTGCAGGTGCTGGTGCTGGATGAGGCCGATCGCCTGCTGGACATGGGATTCCGCCCCGATATCATGCGGATAATCAGCCATTTGCCAAATGAGCGACAGACGCTGCTCTTCAGTGCGACGCTGCCGACTGCGACCGAGCAGCTCAAGGATGTGGCACTGCGGGACGACTACGCATTTGTGGATACGGTTGAGGGTGACGACCAACAGACCAACACGCAGGCTGTTCAGGAGTATGTTGTGTGCGACCTGCAAGATGTCATTCCCGTGGTTGAAGGCGTGTTGGAAGAGCACATGAAGCTGCCGGCATACAAAGTCATCGTCTTCTTGCCTACTGCACGGTCCGCGCAGTTCATGGCGCAGCTTTTCCAGGCTGCGGGTTTCCCTAACGTTTTGGAGATGCATTCGCGCAAGAGTCAATCTGCACGTACCAAGGCCGCCGACGCCTTTCGCAAGGGTAAGAAGATGATCATGTTCTCGTCCGACGTGTCGGCGCGTGGCGTCGACTACCCAGATGTGTCGCTGGTCCTGCAAGTGGGTCTCACGGATCGTGACCAGTATATCCACCGCCTAGGACGAACTGCCCGTGCGGGTATGGAGGGACGTGGCATTCTGGTGTTGGCCGACTTCGAGAAGGCGATGCTTCGTGATCTGGCCGACCTGCCACTTACAGAACTTGAGCAGCGCCCTCAGCTCGACCAGCAGAACTACCGAACCACACGTGCCCTCGCAAGCGTTCGTCCCCGCAGTGAGCTGGAGCAATCGGCAGAGAAGGCTTATGCTGCTTTCCTGGGGTTCTACAACTCGAATCTCAAGAAGCTACGCATGTCCAAAACGAAGCTTGTCGAGACGGGCGCACTCTACAGCCAGTTCATTGGACTGGAAAAGGTGCCGATGCTGCAGAAAAAAACATTGCGAGCGATGGGGTTAATGGACACTCCAGGCCTTACTGCTGCTCCCAAAGCGGCCAGGGCTGGAGGATTCAAGTCCAAAGGTCCAGGGGGAGAGCTGGAGAGATTTACCAGCGAAGATCGGGGTGGGTATCGATCGATTCACGGCCGAAAGAAGAGGGATAGTCGTGAGGGCAACGAAAAGCGTGGGGGTAGTTCGTGGAGAACGTTCAGCAGTAACGATACCAAGCCTTCTCGTAGTGAGCAGCACTTCAAGAGCAACCGCAGCAGCCGAAGCACCTCACCGAGCAGCGGACATGAAGGGCGCAGCCACGGACGCAAGCGTTCTGTGAGCCCGGCGACCAAGCGAAACTACAAGGAGCCGCACAAGAGATACTAGAGGGCCACAACTCCATGATAGGTAAGCGGTGTGCGATTGAAGAATACCAGGTAAGCGAGCGCAACTCATAATCTGTCTGCACCTTCACCGCCCGTTACTGGGTATTCGCGCTCTACCAGGACCAACACCTATACGAAAAACACGCAATCTCCTCTTTGCACCCACTCGTTGTGCGCTTAGCCGATGGACCGATACTCAGATCGACGTTGTCGCTCAGCAACAAACCACGTAGCAGATGCACCTACAACGGCCCCAATTACAGCACCGATGCCAAGCTGAGCGATTGAAACAGTGTTTGAAGACGTTGCACTGTCACCGCCTGCAGACTGCTGCACCACAAGATTGGCGCTCGCATTTTGGCGACTTTGAAACAGCTCGAGCTGCTTCTCCAGCGCTGGGACGTGTGGGGGCACCAGCGTGTCGCCTGGCCACTTGGAGAACTCGCTGAGCTTGAGCCACCATTCCGGGTAACCAGGCATCTCCATTTCCGCTGGAGCTTCACCAGTGGTGATGTAGCCGTCCGTGAATTTGCCCACAAGCTTCCATGCAAATATCCACCATTCTTCGACGACTCGGGAAGCCAATCGATTAGACTGCTCCTGCAGGTAAATGCGCGCTTCGGATGCTGTTAAGGACTCGGTGTGAGCGACGTGCTGTTCCATCGCCTTCCGTTCAACAAAGCAAGCCTTCTGCAACCCAGCAATTCGAGCGCGAATATCCCTGCTGATGGCGTCAAAGCGTATCATGCTCCAGTTGTTAACGAAGCTGAATGCCCACCAGGCTGAACCAAGTGTAAACTCGCTTTCCTTGCCGAGGACGTATGCAGACGGCACCTCTTGCTGTGCACAGGAGAATGGCACGAACACCGATGCATGCGGCGAGCTCTGTCCATACCAGGCAACACCGCCTACCGCATCAGGGAGGTGGGCACGCGCCTGCAGCACAAAACTGAACACGGTGCGATACATAGAAATCGGTCGTTCCCAGCCACCTACGACGCCCTTTTCGTCGCCTCCCCACCGCATCGGCATCCCAAACGGTCCCGCACCAAGACCCTTGGACAAGTCATAAGGCGTGCCTTGAAAGTAGTCCCTCAGCAAGCGTGTCACGTCCGATACATCAAGGTTCCGGTCCGGTTCGACTGAAAACGGGTACGTCGGAAACTCCGGGTAGTGCCCAAGGCGGGGGTCCAGCTGCAAGGACGGCGCCACCAGATCAAACACGCGCCATATGCGACGGCCCATGTACAACGCGCGCACGGGATCTGGCGTTGGAGAAGCGTATGCAGCAGTGAAATCGAACTTGTCTTGCTTCGGCTCCCACCACCCCATCTCTTCAGCAAATGAAAGCACATTCTCCGACGCCATGGAGCGGTCTGGATCGTCCAGATCCATCTCACGTATCACGAAGCCATTGGCCACCACGACCACGTGCGTATCAAGCACGCGTTGTGCAGCCCACACAGCACTAGCGTTCTGCGGACCTGTCAGCACGTGGAAGACCCACACTTCTCCGTAACGATCAGCAATACCTAACGTCTCCGCTGCGCTCACGAAGTCTGGATTGGCCGGGTCGCCACTGTCTTCACTGAAGAACCCGTGCTTGACAGCCAAGTCGCCCATGGTCTGTATAGCACAACGAGCCGAGTCGCAGCGCTCCAGTGCCACTTTGGTGAGCTCTCCGATACCGAACATGTTGTATCCGTGCGGACCCGCGTCCGTGGGCCAGCCCGCCGTCCTAGCTCCGCTTGTGCTCTCTCCGATGCTGAGCTGCACCTCGTTCATGAAGCCGTAATCCTGGTCGAAGTAGCCGTACGTGTGCGGCACCTGCGGGATCTCACCGAGTGGCGTCATGAGCTGCTCTTGGTCGTTCTTTGGCTCGTACTCGGGTCCTCTCTCGGTCGTCACGAGTCGTGGGTAACCCGGTTGTACGTTGTACACGTGCCGCATTGCTCCTTCCGCGTGGTCCTGAGCTGGTACACGCACCATCCGCAGGTCGGCAGCGCCGAAACCCGCGTCGTCCGTGTGAGCCACCAGCGTAGAGCCGTCAACCGTCACGTTGCGCCCCACCGCGATCATCGTGCAAGCTCTCGTCAGCGGCAGCAAGGCACCCGCGAGCAGAAGCAGAAGCAGCTGCAGGCTCGGCATGAGAACTTGGCAACGTGAGTACGATGGAATTGGACGAATACTGCCCAAAGTTTGGATCGGAAGAAAGATAATCTGGAACGTTGACCTTTTCAACGGTCGGTTTTCGAAATTTATCGTACTTTTATGTTATTTTAATATTAAAATAGCGGTACCGCTTACGAGAGTAAGTTGGATGAAGGTTGAAAGTTGAGTGCTTGTATAAATATTGTTGTTCGAGTTGACTACCATAAAATTCGGACGACGACGGACACTTACGCCATGAGGCGGGGACGGATGGGGCCGATGGCCGCGTACGGCATGGCGTTCGACAGCGGCATCTCGCGGATGGACGGCAGTTTGTAGCCGCTGTTCACCTTGCGGGCGGAGGACAGCACGGGGAGGCTGAACATGGGCGCTGGATGCATCGGCGGAGACATGACACGAGGCTGGTACTGCGCCGGAGCGGCCACAGCAGCCTCCTGGATAGCGCCCGGGCGTGGGAGAATGGGCTTGCACTTCTCACCGACTGCCCAGTTGGTCGGCGGCACGGCCGCGCGCTTGGCGGGCTGCTCCTCGTCAGAGGCGGCTTTACGCTTGCGAGACTTTTTGCTCTGGCGCTTGACCAGCGACATCTCGCTGTAGTTGTCGCGCGTGAAGTGTTCGCGGCTGTAGGTGGGGAACTGCGCGCGGGCCTTGCTCCATTTGCGGAAGCCGAAGTAGTTGAGCTGGCGCTGGAAGCTGGAGAAGTTCTTGTTCTTGAAGTACTTGGGCAGGATCTGAGAGGTCATGGCCTCTTTGTCCAGGATCTGGAAGGCCATGCCGTCCTCGGCCCAGCGGATGATCTTGGGGTCCTCGCGTCGCAGCATCTGGTGCAGGTGCAGCAGGAACGGGGCAACCCAGCCGCGCTTCGCTTCGTTCGAGCTAGAGCTAGAGTCACTGCTAGTGCTGGAGCAGCTGTGAACCGGCATCGCGGGCGACGCCGGGCATACAGGCGCTGCCTCGCAGGTCAGAAGGTCTTTAACGTTCATTTACAAATATATGCTTGTGCTCGGCACTGCGGAATCGAAAGTGAGACTGGCAGTTCGACTGCGAGCGCGTTTCTTGCCGGGGGCATACTGAATCCCTATAGTTTTTCTTTTTTTGAATCTAGATTTGGCTGATCCCAAGTCATTTGAGATTGTATACATGATTTCATCAAGCGAATCTTGTCGTGGGTAGGGGTACGGTGCGCGAGATTTCTTGCGTGAGAAATTGGGAACCTTTTCAGTTAAACTACCCATTTAAAAAAATGAGCATTCAACCCCTATATTCCCGCTCTATAGGGATGGTCGCTTTATAAGAATAAAGTTGGGACCACTTCGCACAAACCCCATACAAAACTCCCTCTCCCCCGCTATAATCATATAAGAATAGAGAATGCCAGATATCCTTTAGAGAGGTGCTTAACTATGGGAAACGTTCTATTTGTAAAGTAAGTCTACGAGCATGCAGACCTAAAGTAGGTCCGGAGACATTTGCTGCCTTGGACCCTGCTTCTGGCTAAACCCCTCGCGATATCCACGCTGAAGAATGCGGAGGCCGCGTAATGCGCCCATTGGAAGGCCCTTTTCATCACATCGGGCAATAAAATAGCTAATGTATTGGGGATCCACTCTGCCGCCGTCATCTCCACGGGTGAAGCTTCGACCGGATGTGACCTCGTCTTCGTCGTTCGAGTCGTTGCCCACGTTGCAAACGTCCTCGTCGGTAGGCTTCTCCGTGACGATGTTTTCCTCGTATGGGTTCAACAGGTCTTCAAAAGCCATCGGTTCTTTCAGGCTCAGCTGGCACACCATCGAGCGCACGTCGCGGAAAACGGACTTGACGCTCTTTTTTCGACTCCAGTTTCACCAGCGGAGTGGCATCAAACTTCTTACTGGTCTTGAGGATCTTGGTGATTGTCACTTGACCAGGACGCTCAACAAGTTTCAACGTCGTCTGAGCCCTCTTGTCAAGCTCTTCCTGAGTCAGAGCGGGGTATAGTTTGTGGTGACGGCAAAGCTGCGCTAGTCATTGGAGAATTAGTTGCGAGAGCGAGGTTCTGGAGGTGGACGGTATCCTGCCTGAGCGTAAGGAAATGAGCGACGCAAGCCATCGAGGTCATGTGTACCAAAAGGTGAGTACCCTTCTATAAGAATAACTATAAGGATAGAAACTCTACGCCATCCTTATAGAGGGGTTGTCTGAACAGTCAATCCTCTCCGTAGTGATAGCCTCGTGAAGCCACCATTTATGACTATATGGAGGAATCACTAACCGGAGTTGTACCATTATGACGGTACTATTTTACTTCATGGCTACACTGNCCCGCCAGAAGAGAACGCGATCGTGGACGAGCCCACAGACGAAGACTTCTGCAACGCCGAGGCTGAGCAGGACGAGCCTGGTCACGACAACGACGGAGTTTGTGATGCAGTGAGTTATGATGCACTAACTGCCGCAGAGTTGAGCCCTGAAGAACTGAAGAGCGACTACAGTGGAAAGCCAAGCTCTTCCTACGCTGTGGGTGTGCCGTCTCGAGCAGTGAGCGGGCTTCAAACAATTCAGAGCGAGTTTCGAGAGGAGTTGAGCCGCAAGCGATACCGTAAGCAGCAAATGTCGTTGCTGAACATGGTTTACCAAACATACAACCCCCATATTTAATGATCTATATATAGTAATAACCACCACTTCGTATCACTAAGCACTATCTGTAGGTTAGAGGTAGTTTTGACTTGGATTTGTTTGACATGGGTCGTCAGGAGAGGCCTCAGCTCGCGTTAACCAGAGGGTATCACTATTTGGGATATCACAGCGGAGAGGATTGTCTGTATTACTGAAATTGGGCATTCCGGCTGGATGGTGCAAGCTCAATTATCCCGTCGGAAACCGAGATTGGGGAGATTCACCACCTTGCATTGAATGACAAATGAATCTTGTCTTCCCAGGAGCCGGACCGAGTCGGTCACCTTCGGAACCCCGTTAAAAAATAGGTACAGACAATCCTCTCTGTAGTGGAAGCCACCATTTATTACTATCTGGAGGAATCACTAGCCGAAGATGTACCATTGTGACGGTACAATCTGGCTTCATTGCTACACTGCTGCATTGGTGGTTGCATGTATTAAATACAAGTACGTACAGTACACTACTACGCTTAGTATTCCACACAGCTGCTGACAAAACTCTTGCAAGGTTATTTCTCATCCGTTTACAAATAGCAAATGACATAGTTGTGTTATTAGGCATATTTGAAGGGGTATACGTTAGTACAGGAGGTCAAATAAGGAGCAGTACAGTAATCTGCGTGAATACCGAACGGGTCATCAACTAATAGCCTTGTATAATTTATAATTATGGAGCTACTACGCGACGAGATGGAGATGGG
>LGSN01000356.1:0-51022 GCA_001314375.1 Phytophthora podocarpi | reverse complement strand
CGTCACTAGCGAGCGAACTCGTGCCGTAGGCCGTGGGCTCGGACCCTGATGCCATATCTTCGGCTTGCCAACGTGCGTGCTAGTTCGATACTGACCAGTGTTTCAGCTCGATAACTCACTTCAACGCGTCCATGTCATCAAATACTACGCGCATCTTCTTGTTGTAAGCTTTGATGGCGTGGAACGATTGTCACTTTTGCTTCGCACTGCGAAGTTCGCAGAGCTGAGATGCAAACCGTATTGCTGTAAATATCATCCTAAACCACTGGTTTTTAAATCAATGGTTTGTGAAAGAACTAGCGATGGAATCGCTTCATCGGGTCGTTAGAAGGGTGTGGACGAAAAAATAGTGTGGGTATTTTATCAAATATCACACTACACTTCTTCCTGTAATAGTTGATGACGTGTATTGTCATTTTTACTTCAATTAGAAAATTTGAATCAATGGACGCACGAGCTGGATGGCGGCGACGCAGCTCGGGCGGTGGCGGCGTACGACGTCCAGGGGCAACTTCGTCTCTTCGAACTGCGCCGAACTCTTCGAAGACATCTTCAGCTACAACTCATCCGCAAGCGACGTCAATTGGAGCTCTACGGACTTCGAACCAAGCTGCAGAACGTGGTGTCACAGGTCGGAAAAACACGTCGACCCATCAAGCAGCCGGTCCGTCACGATGGAGAGAGTTGAGGCAGTCTGTACGCGCCAAAGCTACTCTGGAGACGATAGAGAGTCGCCCGGTCAATGCCAAGATCGCTGATCTGTGTCCTGAAGACCGTGAGAAGGTGGCCAAACTCGTGCGCCGTATCGTCGAGGTGAAGAGACATTAGTACCGTCCATTGGGAGCCGTTCTATGATGCAGTGTTTTGTACTATAGAGTGACAGTATTGATAAATGTTGTGTTTGGTGCAGGTGGGGACTTTGCATGAGGAAGGGGAGAAGGAATTCCAGAGACACAGAGAGGTGCTGGAGGCAGAGGTGAAGGAGCTTCGACAGCAAGTACGACAAGACGTCGAAGAGATCCACGATATGTCTGAAGAGCTGCGTTCTGTGAGGAGGAAGGCTCAGTTGTTTGAAGAACGAGTGTTGGTGCTGGAGGAGAGCACAGATGCCGAGACACGAGCTCGACTGGAGGCCGAGCAGACGCTGGATCTGCTCAAGCTTGAGGTGGATAAATTGCGTGCACTCGTGCAGCGACAGCAGGATGAAGTACAGTGGAAGACCAAGATGCAGCAGGACCAGTTTGATGCTGAACTTGAACAGGCGAAGGAGGAATTGAAGGAAGCACAGGAGCTGCTACTGACAGAACGTAACGAGCGCGTCATTGAAAAGCAAAAGGCTCTTGATCAACGACTTGAACGCTCTGCGACAGCTGGTGAAGAAAAGTTGGACAGATTGCATTCACTTCTTGTTCAACAGCAACAAGACATGCATAGTAAGGTGAAGGAGCAGCAAGAGGAGATGCTGCTGAGGACTAGAGAGCAGCAGGAACGGTTTGACGCCGAGGTGAGGCAACTCAAGCAGGAGCTTAAAACAGCGCAGGACATGCTTCAGCAAGAACGCGACAGTCGAGCAGTCGAGAAGGAGAGAATCGTAGCTGACACGATTGATCAATGTGCAGAAGCAGGCTTACATGAGGAGGCTGCAACTCCAGACGATCGGGCTGATTCTCCAGACGAGCAAGTTTTGGGTCCTGGTGGAGATCAGCGGACTCAACTCTTTGCGACAGAGATGCAAGGCGACCTCGCAATGTTCGAGGAGGTGAAGGACTTGTATGCTGAAGATCTCTTTGCGTCTCGTCGCTGGGGAGGAGGACTCGATGCTACAAGCACAGCAGCAGGTGCAGTCAGACCTGCAGATCATTTTGACTCAGCGTGGCTGCTAGACAGGCAAGAGCCTCTCCGTCCAACGGAAATTTCCAGTGCATCCCCTGCCCCGACACTATTTACACAGGAATTATCCGTACAGGAAGCCATCGAGAGGGACATGGAGGCTTTACTAAGGAACGAGGCACTCCACACGCTGGACTCATTTTGCTAATGTAACCAAATGTTTGCACCTTTTGAGGAGCTCAATTCCGACAAAAAACCAAAACAAGGTACAACAATAAAATATCAGACTAGCATTTCTGTATTCCATCCACCTTGTTTTGACAAATAGACCTGAGGTATCCATCCTTCCGCACATTGGGATCGCCTATCATGGCTCCGCTGGAAGACGAGCTCAAGAAGCTGCAGACTCTAGCCACGCAGCAATGGGAGCTGCGCACGACTCAGCTGCGCAGCATTGCCGATAACCCGCAACAGCTGCTGCATCATCCCTGGACCCCCGTCGTGTGCAGTGCATTCGTCCTCGGAGTTGGCGTCGGTCTTGTCATTCCGCGTCTGCGGCAGCCGTTCCGTCGGTTCACAACGGTGGAGGACCTCCCCAATACACTATTCCTCGAGGAAGGCAAGATCCACGCTGTGGCTGTGAATTTCAGCGACGGTGACACGTTCCGAGCGCGTCATGTGCCTCTGTTCCGAGGTGTCGGCAGCTACGACGGAAAACTGTCGGAGCACACGCTGCAGATCCGCCTCGCGGCCATCGGTGCGTTACACCGCAAAGAGAACAATTGAGGTGCTATAGTGCAGTGAATTTAGAGGCATCTGACCGCTTTTAATTGTTTTTTGTTGTTGGGGGACCTCAGATACTCCGGAGACGGCCAAGTTCGGAAATCCCGGTCAACCGTTCGGAGATGAGGCCAAGAAGTGGCTCACGACGACGTTGGAGGGACGGAAGTTGACGCTCACGTTGCTGCATAAAGACCAGTACGCACGCGCCGTGTGCTTGGTGCAGTACGGATGGTGGCCGTTCCGACGGGATGCCTCCGAGGAGATCCTGAAAGTGGGGCTCGGTCAAGTGTATCGCCAAGCGGGCGCCGTGTATGGCGGCAAGCAGGAGGTCTATGAAAAGTTGGAGGACAAAGCGAAGAAGAAAAAGAAGGGAATTTGGAGTCAGGGGAAGAAAATGGAGAGCTCCAGTGACTACAAGGCACGCATGCGTTCCAGCTAGTGGTGATAGCCACGGCTCAACACCTGCACAGACCGCGCAGAGCTTTCTGAGTCATTATGTGTTGTTGCAAGTGTGGTAATTGCACTTTGTCTATATTATTTGAGTTGTGTTGTCCAGATCTTTGTGGCGTGGCTGAGCTGGTTTCTTGCTTTGGAGGAGATTTCGTCGTGCGAGAGCTGTCGATGGCAAAAGGAAATAACGTTTGGGTAAGTTTGCACGATCCTAGTTCTCTGCTGTATAAGTTTCAAGAGAGAGAGAGAGAGTAGACGTACGTGAACTAACTGGGGCGCTTGTCACGCGTCGCGGAGATGCACCCGGTGCGCGTTTGGATGGAGATGATGTTGCTGGCAAACATGGCGGCTTCATGTGGAACGCGCGCTGTTTTACGAGATTTGAGAAATTCATCGTATCTGTTCGAGTTGACACGGCTTTCGGGTTGCTGCATGAGAGACATGGACGCTGGACTTTGCTTTGCCTTCGGAAGAGTGTCTGCAGTAGTACAAGCACGTGAATACAGTCGAAGAGCTGTGGAGAAAAGCTTTCTTTTCATACCAGTGAAGTCGAGGAACTGCATGAACAGGAAGCTGCTGGCTCAGTGGAAGATATATCGTCAGACTTGCTCCTGCAATCACTGACGGGATAGTTACTCCGACCACGTGCGATAGCTTGATCTCCTGGTACATTCGAAGCAGTCGTTGATTGACCCAAGTTCCATGCAGCCTCGGTAAGAAAAGTCCCTTTTCCAGGTTGCTGCACTTGATAATGGTTGGACTGATCCATAACTCGCGGGGATAATGGATTCGAGATTGATGCCGACTGTGTGCAAGTCTCCATACGCTAGATAAATCAACAAGGTTAGTTAATCTGCGGCAGCAACAGAAAGAAAGGCAGCGCTATCACTCACCGCGAAAGTGGATCGACGCATGCGCGATGCAAACGAAGGCAAGTCGGGGCCGGCGTTTGATTCTTCTCCAGCTCGCACTTTTACGCCTGGGGACAACGTCATGGCGTGAAAGTTCTGATCTTCGTGGAAAGGGGGTTCCTTGTCTCGTTCATCATTGCTGACGTTGCCGTTGGCACCACCGAAGACTCCAAATGCTGGATACGGCAGACTCTGCCGTTGTGTGATTCTCCTGCCATCGATCTCAGGGAGAAAGGGTTTTGAGTTGACGCTGTTTCGACGGGGTGGTGTATTCTGTACTGCAAATTCCACTTTGATCTCCTCGTCCCTCTCGCCAAAGCAGAGCGTCTTGGTAACTCGCCCATTTTGAGCTGATCCTGGAGGGTGTGGTCTTCGTCGTGACGAGGCAACTGAAGTTGGTGGTGACTGTCGAGCTCGCACACTTTCAATACTATCGCCTTGGCAAGTGGATTCGCTGTTGTCAATGTCAAGCTGTAAACTTGCTCCAGCGAGGGTATCATGTACCGAATCGATTCGATCGTTAGTGTCTTCAGGATGGTTTGTTGCTTTCGCTGTCCTCAGCGACACGATGTGATGCTTTCCTGTATGTGGATGATGACTTTCTGTGCTATATGGCACTCCAGGTTGAGGGCCGGTTAATTTGACATGGACAGTAGTTGCACCCTGCTGCTTCTTTCTCACTTTGCTACTCGTTGTTACCCGAGAAGACGTGACTGAAGCTGGGTGTGCATGCGACCGAGTTGCCGCCTTAACCGCGTGGTGAAGCTCTTCGCTGTCGTACTGATTTCGCTTGGCCATTCTAATCGGCACTTGTCTCGGCTGGTACGAATCATCCACAGGGCAGCTCTTGGGTGGATCAAGCGTTTCCAGCGGTAAATTGCTGCGCCCAAGCAGAGCTCGCGAGCAATTCAAGACGTCGAGGTCGCTTGAATCCACACAAATATCTCCAGTTGGAGCTATTGCCGAAGCCAAAGTCTCTTGAATGATGGCCGACCCCCAAGCAGCTACGTACCCAATCAATCGTCGAGTTACAACAGTCTCCATCGCTAGTTCTGCGCTGCCTATCACGATATCATCCAGAACGTCCATCACTACACCCTCAATGTCATCCAGAGTCCAAGATTTGTGACTTTCAGTGATAAATGTTGTGTCTGACTCGTCAACCTCAACCGAAGCGTCTACACTATTTTGTCGTGGAAGCGACGACGTGTGCTGCGTGTCATTTTCGCTGCCATCAAGCAAACGAGATTCCCGACGAGTAATTGGCACCTCTGGAGTCATTTTGGCATCATCCGTCGCCGGTCCAGACGCTGATTTCGTGGCCAACGTAGCAAGACAAGCGCAAAACAACGACTACATCAATTGAAGTCCCTAAAATACGGAGCTATTTCGGCTTGTTGAGCTGCGGTGAGGTCACTGCAAGTGCCGCTAGCTCTTGAGCCATAGCTTGCTGGAATACAGAAGAACTGATGGGCTGTTTTTCAGTCCAAACTCGATTCGCGAGATCTTCAGCCATCCGTTGTCGCTCTTCCGGGGTTGGAGCTCGCGGTGGGGGCTTTCGACCGAAAAGTCTGCTTAGGACACCTTGTTTTGCAGGCTTCGTGCTTGTCTTACTAGATTCTGGACGGCTGTCAGTGCTCGGTTCTGGAGTTCGACCTCGATTCCCCGGTCGATCTTGTGCTTGGAGATCTTGAAGCTGTTCCTTGAGTTTGACCACCTCACTTTCGAGCTCCACCTGGCGACTACGTTGAAGCTGCTCACGTTCAGCTAGTACGAGTCGGTGTCGCTCTTCTCCCGAGAGCAGCACAGTTGGTCGCTCGTTTGTCGACTCTTTCGTTTCGACGTTATAGTAGATCGTGGTTTTGTCGTCCTTGATCTCAATCCAGTCGCCATGTTGTGCTGCGACGGACCATGGCAACCATGTATGTCGGCGCTTGGCACCCTTGGCGTGGGTTTTATCAAAGCACCCGACGCAAAAGCCATCTCCACAGAGATTGCAAAGTCTGGAGCTTGCACGTACGTCGCATTCCACGCAGTAGGTGTCGGTTTCTCTCTCCAGTAGATCACGCAGCACGTCTAGTGTTGTCCAGGTGTGCTTCAAAGTTCGTCGTTTGCTTCCAGTATGTGACGCAGTAAAACAGGCCTCACAGAACTTGTCTCCACACGGTTCGCACTGTCGTACAGCTAGAGAGTGTCCGCAATCGCAACACAGCTGAGCTCCTCGACGAAATCGTAGCGCTTTCTCGACATGTCGAAGGTTCTTGGCTGTTTCATGGCCATGGGCAAAGCACGACTCGCAATAGAAGCAACCAGGTGCTGCTGTATCGTTTCCAGTGGTAGGAATGGCGTTGGTGACCTTGGTCTCAGTTGTAGTGTTGGTAACAGACTTGGGGTTTGGAGTAGGAGGACACTCGTAGCAGTAGTAAACGGCTAAACTTTTCTCTGCTGGTTCTTGGTTGTAAATACCCGTTGAAGGATCATCTTCGTCTACGATGCATTCCATTCCAGACTCACAGCGAGCGGGAATCTCTGCAGCATCCGGAACAACCTCAAAATCGTGTTTGTCGCTGCTGGCATCAGACGAATTTCCTTCGCTCAAGCTCGAAGTGTGCTGCTTGAAGCACACTGTACAATAGATCGCTCGCTTGGTGTCTTCACAGTCCAAACATCGTTTGGTCGCCTGAACTTGCTGGCATTTTATGCACTTGCCTTCTCGTAAAACCTCCTCGAGCGGGTCGACTTCTTCGATTTTGACTTCTGAGCCCGCACCTTCTTCTGTTTGAGCCTCTTTGGACTCTTCTTGCTCCGGCGAGGAGTTCACTTTCTTCTTTCGAGGCGGTGGCGGATCCCAACTACTTAATTCCGTGCTCTCGTTGTAGTAATATACGTTACCGTGTTCATCAGCGAGCTGCACCCACGAATCCTTCTCCTCTTCCTCGTCTTCTTTGTTGTCCTCCTCTTCGCTCTTTGCATCATCCTTTTTAGTTACGGGAGTGTTCATGAATGTCTCGATTTCACGTTCTGCAGCAAGTTCTTTCGCTCTGTACTCAGCAGCTTCAGCCTTGACACGAGCGAGATCAGCTTCTCGTCGAGCTTCCCGAAGCTGATTTGCAGCTTCTTGCGCTCGCTGCACACACAACTCCATTTGTTCTCGGTCGTAGCGTTCTTTCCAAAGCCGCTCTTCCTCTTTTTGCTTACGTTCACGAATATACGCTTCCTTGAGTTCTGCCAGCCTTCGACGCTCCCGAACATGGCGAACGTAGCGTTTAGCTAGCCATCTTCGCGCTCCACTTTGAATCACGATAGCTTTCTTCTCCTTAAGGCGACGGAGTTCCTCCACTTGCAATCGGTGCACCCAATAGGCCATGCAAGTGGCGTAACCACGGAATCTACGCTGTAAATACACAGCAGCGCGATCTTCACGTGCCAAGCGCTCGTGTCCAGCCCGAACTTGAGTGCGCAGCCATCGCAGCTCTTTGGTCGTAAAACACGAGCCATCTTCTAGAAATCGGTGGGTCACGTTGGTTAGCAGCTCTGAAGAAGCCTGATGAGTAGCCCAGCCGATGCCTCCACTACTCTCCGTGCCGAAGTATCTCCGCTGCTCAATGTTCACAATGTTTAACGCCTCACGAAACAGACACGCGATTTGCTGAGCCTCACGCTGGCGCACCAGTTTCTGAATGAGGAGCACGGAAGCCTCTCTTCGCTTTGCTTCGGCTCGCAGTCCATCCAAAGCTTTACTAGCAGCTCGACAAGTGAGCACGCTTTTCATCCAATTTTGAAGTTTGCGGGTGGCTTCATGCCGTCGAGTGCGTCGACGTCTTGCTAGAGCACATCGAATGCTGCATTGGATGACCAACGACGCATGTCGAGTTTGTCGGTAGTGACTTCTTGCTATTCGCCCACGCGTATTTCGTTGAATAACTGCCGACGCTCGTCGTCGTCTTTCTTGCTCTGCAGCAAGAAGAAATCGCATGCGTCTAGCACGAAAGCAGCGGAATGCACATTGGAGCACGATGGCAGCTTGTAATCTGCACTGGGTAATTCTCTCTCGCCGCTCAGCAAAGCGTAGCCCTAGAGCGTACAAACCACAACGTCGACGCCAAAAACGCTGCAGATACACTGCGGCTTTCTCCATCCGACGGGCTTTCAACTTTCGCTCGTAGATTTTCCGTGCAAGCAAACCTCTGAAGACACACTGGACAGCAATGACAGATCGCCAATTTCGCTGTGCTAACTCTACTGCGGCAGCGCGAGCTCGAGCTTCGTCAACCAGCCGCTTCCGTTCCCGAAACTTGGCGTGAAGAGTGGCTAGAAACCACTGGTGTCTCCACCACCGCTGAAGACACAGAGCTGTCGTTGTCGCCTTAGCAAGCCATTGTCTTCGACGGAGCACTTCGTTTCTGGCAAGAAATCCTCGCGCAGCACGCTGCAGTTGAGTCACAGCTTTGAATTCCAACGCTACGCGTATCGCTCGTTCAGCACGACGACACGCCACTTCTTGTCGTGCTAAGCGAGCTCTCCATTGGGCTTGTATTCGAACGGCGCCCTCACGACGCATTACACGTCGAGCAACGCGATGTCGTACAGCTACTCGCCGAAGAAAGAGCTGCAGGTTTCTTGCTGCGCGATTTTGCTTGGCAAAGTCACAGCCAATTCGGAGTGTGCTCCACCTCATCATTGTACCATAGCGCTCGAAGCGCAACAGCGCTTGGACAGCTTGGTTTCGCCGATAATCCTGAGCCTTGGCAGCCTGACGGAGTGCATCAAGCTGTAGCCTTGACCGTCGCGCCCTTAGTGCGTTTTGGATGACACTAGCTGCAAGATGTCGCTCTTGGTCCACCATGTCCTGTATCCTTATTTTCCAACGTTGAAAGCCTTGGGCTAACGTTCCCACGTAGGCGTCGCTGGAAACTCGCTCAAGCAGTGCCACAGCGCGCTGCTGAGCGAGACGGAGAGCTTCTTGTTTTCTATCTTGATATCGAGCATTCTCGAGGAATTCCTTCCAACGAGTGTAACTGTTGAAGAGCATTCGGTGCTGCAGCTTTGCGAAAATGGTTGTCACCACACGCAAACCATCTTGCTGGGCGTCGGAGCGACGCATCAGATTGCGTTCGAAGAGGAACGTCAGCGGCAGGCGGGACTTCTCCGCGGATATTCGCGTCAATACGCTCTCTTCTAACCGTTGCTCTTCTTCAGCCAAGCTCTTAATCTGCTGCGAATATTTGTCGAGCAACGTTCGCGGCGTTGACGCAACATTCTGCTTCATGGACTCTGTTTTGGTGGTTCGCAATGCCGGACTCAGAGACTTTGGCGTAATGACCGGAAAGCGCAACGAGAGGAGGTTTGTCGGCTTCTTTCGCTTCTTCTTCTGCTTGCGCAACTGCATTAGCAACTCATGATCGTGTTGTAGCACCTCCATCATTTCTTCATAATCCTCTAGCCGATCCTGGTCGAGTAGTATTGGTGTTGGTGCTGACAGCAACGGCATCAATGTCGTCCTATCTCTCGTGGAGAAATCCATCGGCGACATTCCGATTTCTTCAGTCGACGGTGCATTATTCATCGCTGGCACATCCGCCGTGTCTTGCATCGAGAAGAGCCTGTCGTGGTTGCGGAGTATCGCGCTGACATTCGCCCGCCTCTTCTTCCCTCGATGCCTGCCATGTCTCCCTGGTCGCGACTCTTCTCCTCTGTTTCTAGCTCGTAGGTTTCCCTGTCTCGGATGTCCTTTATCGTCGCTACCGTCGTCATTTGAACGCGCTGGAGAGTGAGGCGAAGCGTCCGGCACCCAGTGAAAAGGCGAACGGAACTCCTCCAGAGCTTCTTGATCCACACGAAGCCAAGGATACTTAGCCGCCAGTTGCGTCACATCCCATTGACCTCGGAGAGGCAGCGCCATTCTGCTGCTAGCCCCAATGTGAAGCTTGCGAGCAGCTACGTTCGACACTCAACCGTTACTTCCTACTGACCAAGTTGAAGTTGTCAGCCAATCAGAAACCAGATACTATTTGTGTAGCCATTTTAGGAAGAGCACTATCCAAAATGACGTCCAAGTACGCCGACTGGTCTCCAGTGAGTGTGTTCGGCTCAACAAGGACGTCTTCGATGGCTACTTCCAGCTTGCCGGGATCGCTGGGATCTCGAGTCGTGGTCTCCAAGAACAAAACATCGCCCAAGAAGCGTGATCCAGTGGTTAACTCACTGCCGCAGACTGACGTGGTGGTGAGCAACAACGACGAAGATGACAAGGAGAAGAGCGGGAATACGCAACATCGAAGGAGTAACAGTACCCGTGTAGAGCGGAAAAGAGAGTTGGCGGCGTTGCTTTTGCAGCGCCAAGTCCAGGTGTGGCTATTGCGGCGTCAGGAGAATCTGCGGAGACGTGAAGTTCAGCGACTGCGAGGAGAGCTACACACAGCGGTTGCGTGCGTGATCAGAGAGAGTTATACACGATATGTCAAGCGACGAGCGATTGGCAGCTATTTGCGTGAAGTAGGGAGGTTTGAGACTCGGTTGGATGTGCTGCTGCAAGGCTGTGTCAGGCGTAAGCGTCAACTGGAAGAACTACAGCGATTCGCTGCCCTCCGTAGACAGCAGAAGCAAGTGGCGGAAGAGCAGAAGCGCGAGTTTATACGTGACTGGCTTAGACTTTGCGTACAGACACGTCACAAGAAAAGAGAGCAAGCTATAGCTACAGCTCGTGAAAAACTTATCGGTTGGATACGACGACGGATGCTGCGAAAACGCTGTGAGGCGAGAGTTTCTGTTCGTGAGAAAGAAAGACTCCAAGATGCTCATCGACGCAGTAGCGCGAAGACAATTGTTGCTTTCTATCGGTCGTACAAACGTTGCCTTAAGGTGAAGGAAGTAGCTCGAAACCGGAGCCGGATGCGTGATAGCTTGACGAAGCTTTGTGAAATTTATTATTTGGACGTGCTGCGAGCAGCTCAATCTCGCTGGCATACCCGAGTTCTCGACTTAACTATGGCGCATGAAGCTGCTAGCAGGTTACAACGTGTTTATCGAGTACATCAAGCTACTGCTAAGCATGCGCGCGTTGTTGCCTGCGCCGTGACACTGCAGCGCATGATCCGCGGACATTGTGCAAGAGTCCGTTGCGAAGAACTAAAGCAAAGCAAACTTCAAGACGCTACAAACCGTCAGCGCCTTGCAGCAGCTACTGTGATCCAACAGCATGTACGGGGACACCTAGCACGTCTGTGGTTTCGTGATGTGCTATACAAACTGCGTGAACGTTTTAGGTGTGCGAACTGTGGGGCTATTGAGCCGGGTGGGGCATACTGCAAATATTGCGGACGCCACCGTACATCGTCTGGCCTGCTGTCAAGTGTGTTGATGCTTCACGAAAGGTGGCAACTCGGAAAATCATCGTGGTTGACATCAAAAACAATGAAAGAGGACCCGGTACTCGCGCCAAACTCATCAATGGTGACTGTGCCGTCGCCCAAGAAGCCGACATTTGTGCGTTCTCGGTCTGCATCTTTGCGGATGTTAGCAGCCTCTTCCAGCAGCGGCATTAACCTTCAAGTTTTAACGCCACTTCCAGAGGTTGTGTCGCCTCGTCATCGTCGTCTGATAGCTCGGGTTGGCGATACACTTCCTCAATCCAACTCGATCCCGAAAAATAATCTTGTTCTTCCTCGAAGAAGCTCGATCTCGTCCATTGGCGAGCAAACTGCACTAAGAGCTGCAGCTCTTGCTGATCTACAGGCAGCATTTACCGCCTCAGCTCAATCCAACGTACTGGAAATGCACATCAGTCGTCTGCATAAAGGGATCACAGCAATCAACAGAGGGACAACAAACCATCGACCGAGCCAAGTCTAGTCAGAATTCCACAATCAATCGCTGCCGCTTTGTCTCCTTCGCGAAGCTCTAGTGTAAACTGATTATCAAAGAAGACTATCGACTTTCTTGCAGATAGACTGGCATAGTAGTGTTATTATCTGTCTTTCGGTACCAAGCCACCGCCAGTTGTGCTGTTGATTGACGGTCGCGGTGGCTTGATCGAGAACCACTCGTGCACTAAAGCATCTTGAGCAGTGAGTCGATGAGCCGGGTCTTTCGTTAGCAAGCCACGCAACAATGCCTTGCCCGCTGGAGATACACTTCGCCAAGCTGAATCAGTCTCGAGGTTGATTTCCGCGTGCAGCGTCTTCTGGATCACCTCGTTCTTGGCCTTCCCGTAGAACGGAAGCTCGCCTCGAAGCAGCAAATACATGATGACTCCGAGCGACCAGATATCGGCCTCGCGACCGTACCCCACAAGAGCTAGCACCTCTGGAGCCACGTAATTCAGCGTCCCACAAGGCATCTTCATGAGCTCCTCCGGGTGAACGAGCTTCGAGAGCCCGAAATCTGCGATCTTGAGGTCTGTGAGTGCCTCGCCACAGAGAATGTTTTCTGGCTTGAGGTCTCGGTGCACGATGCCCAGTCGGTGCAAGTAGTTGACGCTTTCAAGTAGAGGACGCATGACTAGACGAGCCTCAGCTTCGGTATATCTCGCACGACCCACGATACGATTGAACAGCTCACCGCCGGACACGAGTTCCGTGACGATGAAGATGTACTGACGATCCTCGTACACGTCGTACAGCCGGATGATGTTCGGGTGGTGCACGAGCTTCAAGATGGCGATCTCCGTACGCAAAAGCTCCTTCTCGGTGAGCTGCAACTTGCTTTTGTCGATGATCTTCACCGCCGACTTGACCCCTGAGTCTTTGTGTGTGGCTTCGCACACCTTGGAAAACCGGCCACGTCCGAGCTGCGCTCCAACGTTGTACACTTCTTCGATTGAGATTTTGTCGGTGGCCTGGCGCAATGCCGCCGCCCAACGCTTCTGGGCTTCTTGTGAGCGTGCAAACACTGTGCGCTTCTCACGCGCACTGCCAGGCTCCGGAACAATGTCGATTCCGTAGTAGTGCACGCCCTTCTCCACAGTCTCGTTCTGCACCAACTGCACTTCCACATAGCAGTCGCTCAAGAACGTCACTCCGCGAGGCGCTGTGTCCTCAGGAGAGCTGCGTAACAAACAGTGCAATGCGTCAGCCTCGAAGTATCACCCGCTTTGAAATACTAGCGTGAACTTACGCATAGTAGTACAGGAAGTTGCCTTGCAGCACGTAGTGGCGCTTGATCATCTTACGGAGACGCAAACCGCGCTTCCATAGGTCTCCAGAGACGCTGCTCGAATCCTCCACCATTACTACGCCTGGTATTTCATCCAGCGCCTGCGAAGGTGTGGGGCTTCCGCCAGAACTAGTGAACGAGCCACATCTTGATACTGACGCCGAAGTACCTGTCGGAAGCGAGAGCAAGCGATCCACTTCAGCTAGCGCTCTCTGGATCTTGGAACTCAAACTATCGATCGTGCAAACGTGTTGCTTGGCTTCCTGCAGTAGAGTGCGGGTTCGTTCCAGCTCCTTTCGGTTTGATCCATCCGCGGAGGGGATTGCGTTCGCCTTGGCAGCAGAACGACTGGAAAGCGACCATGATAATTCAAGTTAGCGATCTGCTCATGAGCAATACATTGGATACACACCAAACGTACTTGACATGTAGGCTTGCAAACGAGTTACGTTTCGTACGTAGCCCTCCATGCTCTACAGGACAGGGACTCCCAGGTTGTAACGTGGATCTGCACCACCACAAAATAATTGTCAGACGCCGTTCATTCCTTCTTTTTGCAAACAAAGAGGAAGTACCCGTCTACTGGAGCAACAAGGGCCGCATTAGTAGCATGCGGACTAAGACTGCCGCCATCTCGCATTGCTTGGTCTTCCACAGGCAGAACACTCATCAGGAACTGTAGGAATGACAAGCGTATTAGCGTAAGCAAAACAATGCTCGATGGTGAAGAAGAGGATTGCAGGATGACTTACGTTGGTGACACCTGGTGTGTTCTCGCACCAGTGGCAGAATTGTTCAAAGCTAAGACGTGTGCTTGGTGGCCATGGAGGTGGAAATGCCAAGTCCACTAGAGCCTCAATCTCTTCCATCTAGTCACAACCACAGCACAAGTGCAGGTCAGACGGGATCAACAATGCAGTACAATAATTTCTACAAGCACGCACAACTTTGCCCGGGGTTGGCATTTCTGGAGAATTGTTGGCTTCTTCGTGCTCCGTCTTCGGCTTGATGAGCTCCAGTGCTGACTCGGGGAACTGGTGCAGCATCGTCATGAGCTCGTGTCGTGAGATGGAGCCCGCCCTAGGCTCCACACTCTGCGGTTAGTGTGTAGCAACAACAAGATGAAAAATACTACAGACGTACTCGCTGAGGTCGTAGAGATCGAAGATAAATTTGAGTTTCTCCTTCCGTGAGCCTCGGAAGAGAATGGCCAGACCGTAGACGAACTCGTTGTAGTGAATTGAACCGGAGCCGTCCTTGTCGATCACCTCGAATAAGCGCTCGCCCAGAAGTCCACGCATTGGAAAACACTTGAGGAAAGTCTCCTTGTCCACACTGACGCCGTCTTTGACGTTGGCCAGACCCTTGAAAGTCTCACGTAGCAGTCGCATCTCCTCGTCATCAAAGCGCTTCGTGGCTTCGCGCTCTTCCGACGACAAACGCCGCCCCGTGAACTCCCGAGAGAGCGGCGAGTTCCCCATCGCCGAGAGGACGTTGGTACACTCTGATCGTCGTAGTCTGCGGCAGGAGTGAAAATGAATAACGTTGAGGGCAAGACCAACAATAGCAGGGTCAGTTTTGCAGCGGTGAGCACCTACGAAACGTAGTTGCCGTTTTATCCTCTCGCTTCAACTTCAGACTTCGATGATTGAGAGGTAGGTTGTCAAAAGCAGCAAGAGACAACTACCAGTACGTTAGTTAACGACTTTGCGGTCATCTTCTCTCGGATCACTGCTTGGGCTCACGACAGGGGCCTAGCAAGTCTCGATTAGGTAACTTGGGAGCTTTACGCTTCATCAACCGTGACGGGGATCACTGTCTGTCCACAGCAACGTTGGAAGAAAAGAAAATGACGAGAAAACTATCGAGCTGCATTGAGATAAAGAACGCTCAATTAAACATGAAAACTTCAACTGTCAATCACTCAGGGCAACTCATTAGAACAGTTGCGGCGGTGTCCAGTTGCGGCGGTGTCTTGGCCTGTGCGTCGTCCTCGGACACTGGTGGAACATTGACGTAATCCGCTTCCTCCTGCTGTTTTTCTTCACCAGCGTCGCTCGAGTTGACCACTTCCGTCATTGCTGGCGCTGACGTTGAAGCCTCCTCGCATTCTTCCTTCGGCGAGAGCTCATAAAGTCTGCCATCGTTCACCGGTGCCTTGCCTCCAGCTTTTTTCGGAGCGGTATCACAAAGGTAGAGACTCCGGTCGCATCGGCCTTCTGTGTTGCGGAGCACTCGAGTCCTCGGGTCGATAGCTCTGCGAAGAAGACTGAGGTCGCCGTGGTGCCAAAATTTGGTCCGAACGCGATCGACCACCGCATCAGGATGAAGAAACGCAGCTTCCGCTTGGAAGCGGTCGGATTCTTCACTCTTGCTCTGTAGCTGTTTCTTGAGACTGCCGACTTCATCACGCAGATCTTCGATCTCTTCCCGCAGCATCGCATCGTTTTGCTTCAGCTCGGAGGTGAGTTCTGTGATTCTCTCCGATACAATTAGAGGCTCTAGCGCCTTGCGCTTACGGTCCTTGCGTTCCATGGGGAAATCTGTAGTGAACAGACAAAAGTCACGGCTGAAGCTGCTAAGAGTGAAGTGACGTGACAACGTCAGGAACTGTCGATGCTCCGTTCCAACTACCAACCAACTGTACTGCAATACCTTTCTCTCAAACCAAGGACGGAACGGTCAAGTTGCACTTGTAAACATTCGCCTTGGTCAGCATTTATGGGCCTCGCGTAAATCAACGCGAACAAAACTAGAAGGTGCGGAACTTTGGGCTCCAATACGTGCTCTATCAGCCTCAGTGTATTGCTGAATACAATTTTGGGTTACCGATCGACAAGGTTCCGTTCTCAACTACATCAAAGATCTCCTATACTAGAGAATCTAAAAACTCAACAACACGCCGCCATTGCCGGCGCGTTTGGAGTCTTGTTCAGCAAACTTAGGTCAAAATTTCAAGGGACATTGTCAGCTCTGAGTCCCACATCAATAACAGGTTCATGTTGTTTAAGCATAAACACTACATTGCCGCTATCTCTCGTTAACAACCTACACACTTAGTTCATCTCATCTTGTTCGAGCGGCGCTGCGCACTGGGCATTGAATCATAGGATCCTGTAGCCTACACACCCGCGTCGGACGCAGCGCTGTTGTAGCCGCTACCAGCTTTCTTCCTCGGCGAGCGTGAAGCCCGAAGGTCATCTTGTTCTCTTCATCGACCTCCTCTCTCGGCGCATTTGGAGGGTAATTGAACAGAGTCAACGTACGTTTGCGTCGTCGGCCTCGGGTTTGCAGCACCATGGCGTCGCGCAGGAGGCCGAGGTCGCCGGCGACCCAGAGTTGGCTCTCCACTCGAGCCATCACGGTGTCCGGGTCGCATTGGTCCATGTCCTGCTCATGTTGCTTCAGACGTTCGATCTCCCCCCGAAGCTGCTCGTTCTCCGCCATCATATCGTTTGCATTCTCCATTAACAGCCCCATGAGTGTCGCGGTGTCTGGCCGCTCCTGCACCTTCCGCACCCTTCGCTTGTGTTCCATCGATCAAACTCCTGTGACGTCAGAATAAACGCACTCCGTGAGCGACGAGGCTGCGTCCCACTCGCCACCCAACCGTAGCAACTCGCAACTCGTCCCAGCGCTCTTGTACCGACGTGCACAAGTTGAAGTTGAAGTGTACGCATGGGTGAGTACACATTTATGTCCGTGCGTGCATACAAATGTGTCCACACGAACAAATCTATATCCTTGCGTACATATTAATGTGTCCCACACGAAGCCCATTTCCCCCCTCGGTTGGGTTGGCGTCCATACAGTCCAAGTAACACCGCACTACCTTGCCGTATGCATCTCCTGAACTTGACGCTGCAGCCGCCCACGGGCGTGCACTTGTCCGTATACGGCAACTTTTCGGCGCCTCAGGCGCAGGAGTTCGTGGTGGCGCGCGGCGATGTGCTGCAGCTGCTGCGTCCGGATGAGGCGGGGCGTCTCGAAGTGGTCATCTCCACGCAAGTGTTCGGGGTCGTGCGCGCACTGCAGCCCTTCCGCCTCACTGGGGGAGAGCGGGACTACCTCGTGGTAGGCTCGGACTCGGGCAAGATCGTAGTACTGGAGGTCAACCCCACGTCGAGTCAATTCGAGGCCAGACAGAGCGAAACCTACGGCAAAACCGGGTGCAGACGCATCACGCCGGGCCAGTACCTGGCGGCAGACCCTAAGGGCCGAGCCATCCTGGTGGGCGCCGTGGAGAAGCAGAAACTCGTGTACGTCATGAACCGCGATGCGTCCAGTCGTCTCACGATCTCGTCGCCGCTGGAGGCGCATCGCTCCAACGCCATCCACTTCGGCGTCGTGGGGCTGGACGTGGGCTTCGAGAACCCCATTTTCGCCTGTTTGGAGCTGGACTACGCCGAAGCAGACGCAGATCCAAGCGGCCAAGCAGCTCAACAAGCTGTGAAGACGCTCGTTTACTACGAACTGGATCTCGGACTGAACCACGTGACGAGACGGTGGAGTGAACAGGTCGCGAGAAGCGCCAATATGGTCGTGGCAGTGCCTGGAGGAGGAGATGGACCAGGAGGAGTGTTGGTGCTGGGGGAGAACACGGTGCAGTACAAGAACGAAGGACATCCAGAGTTGACGTGTGCCATCCCACGACGTGAAGGACAAGCGAGGGACGTTGTCATTGTCTCGGCCGCGACGCACAAGCAGAGAGATCTGTTCTTTGTGCTGCTGCAGTCGGAGCTGGGAGATCTGTACAAGATCTCGCTGGATTATTCAGGTAACGTCGTGGAGGAGATCAAGATCCAGTTCTTCGACACTGTACCTGTGGCGACGTCCATGTGTATCACCAAGACTGGTCTGCTCTTCTGCGCGTCCGAGTTCTCGAACCACTATTTATTCCAGTTTTTAAGTATCGGCGAGGGTGATGATACAGCCAAGTGCTCGAGTTTGGCGATGGATCCGACGGAGTTTTCAACGTTCCCGTTGAGGAAATTGAAGAATTTAGCACTGGCCAGCTCCATGCCGAGTCTGAGTCCCGTGACTCAGTTGCTCGTGGATGACTTAGCGAATGAGCAGACTCCGCAGATGTACGCGCTGTGCGGAAATGGCAACCGCTCGTCGCTGCGTGTGCTGCGCCACGGACTTCCTATCACGGAGATGGCCGCAAGTGCGTTGCCTGGTGTTGCCAAGGCAGTGTGGTGCTTGAAGGAGTCGTACTCGGACCCGTACGACAAGTATATTGTTGTGAGTTTCGAAGATGCGACGTTGGTGCTGGAGGTGGGCGAGACGGTCGAGGAGGTGGCTCAGTCTGGATTCCTTCGCGACCACGGATCTTTGCTGGTGGCGCTGCTGGAGGACGACTCGAAGCTCCAGATTCACACGAACGGAATCCGACATGTGCCGAAGTTTCAGCCTGTTACGGAGTGGAAGGCACCCGGTAAGAAGGTGATCGAGCACTGTGCTGCTAACTCTCGCCAGGTTGTGATCTCGCTCGCCGGCGGCGAAATTATTTACTTTGAGCTTGGTCAGTCAGGTGAGCTTGCGGAGAAGGGAAAGTTGGACCTGGGTTTCGAAGTCTGCAGCTTGGACTTGGGAGAAGTCCCTGAGGGTCGCCAGCGTTTCCAGTTTATGGCAGTGGGCAGCTGGGACAACACGGTCCGCATCCTCTCGCTGGACCCCAACGACCTGTTCCGGCAGAAATCGACGTTAGCATTGACGTCACACCCACACACACTGTGCCTCGCTCAGTTGCAGAATGAATCGTCACCCGGCTCGGAGCACTCATCTCAAGCGCTCTTTTTGAGCATCGGCTTGGATAATGGTGTGCTTCAGCAATCGCTAATCGACCCGATCACAGCTACGTTGACCGATTCTCGCTCACGCTTCCTCGGAACAAACCCCGTAAAGCTGTTCCGAGTGGCAGTCGAAGGAAAGCGTTCGATCCTTGCGCTTTCTAGTCGTGCATGGATCTCCTACTTCCATCAGACACGGAGGCATCTCACTCCGTTGTCGTGCGAGCTGCTTTCGTATGCGAGTTCATTCAACTCCGAGCAGTGCCCCGGTGGTATTGTTGCGCTGACGAATGACGGAATGAAAATTCTGACAGTGGATCAAGTCGGAGACACATTCAACCAACAAAAGTGCAACTTACGCTACACGCCTCGCAAGGCAGTGATTCACTCGCGGTCACGACGACTAGTTGTTATTGAAAGCGACCACAACGAATATGGAGCTGCTTACAAGAGACAGCATGGTCTCCAGATTCCTGACATTCGAAGTGCTACCGAACAGGAGGATGATGATGAGGACGAGATTAACGATGCGTTGCTGTTTCCTCGTGGCCCCCTTCCTGTAGAGAAGAACAAGTGGGCTTCATGCGTGCGAATTATTGACCCAGTGTCATGCCAGACGGTAGTTTGCGAAGAACTGGATGTGGATGAGCGTGCCCGAAGCATTGCTGCTTGTGTGTTCCATGATCGTGGTGGCGAAGCATTTATTATCGTCGGTACTGTGAAGAAAATGCAGTTGCATCCGCAGAAGGCGGGTGCAGGGGGCTATCTGCGTGTGTACCGTGTTGTCGAAGGTATGCAGCTGGTGCTTGTTCACACGACTGAGATTGACGACATCCCGCACGCCATGTGCGAGTTCCAGGGGCGACTTCTTGTATCTGTCGGGCGGGCACTCCGCATCTACGATCTAGGAAAGAAGAAGATGTTGCGCAAGTGCGAGAACCGCAACTTTCCGTCGATTTTGGTGGAGCTAAAGGCTGCTGGTGATCGGATCTATGCGTCGGACATGCACGAGTCTTTCCACTTCGTGAAGTACAAGAAAGATGAGAACCAACTGGTGATCTTCGCCGATGACTGTGTGCCGCGCTTCATCACTGGCAGCGTCTTGCTGGATTACGATACATTGTGCGGAGCGGACAAGTTTGGCAACGTATTTGTCTCTCGCCTTCCGTCCGAAGTCTCTGACGAGATTGACAACCCAACGGGCAACCGTATTCTGTGGGATTCTGGCCTTCTTAACGGTGCGCCTAACAAGCTGGAGCAGGTGGCACAGTTCCACGTGGGCGATGTGGTGACTAGTATGGTGCGCTCGAGCTTGGTTCCTGGAGGAATTGAAGCGATCATCTACGCGACGATTATGGGCCGAATTGGTGCTCTGATTCCGTTTACCTCGCGCGAGGACGTGGACTTTTATACTCATCTAGAGATGTACATGCGTCAGGAACAGCCCCCACTTTGCGGCCGTGACCACCTGTCGTACCGCTCGTACTACATCCCCGTGAAGAACGTCACGGATGGCGATTTGTGCGAGCAATTCAGCGCACTCAGCGTGGAAAAGCAAGCTAGTGTGGCTGAAGACCTCGACCGCACGCCTGCCGAGGTGCTGAAAAAGCTTGAGGATATTCGCAATCGTCTCTTGTAGGGAAGATAGCTTCTAAAGCATTCCAAACAGTTCAACAAATAAAAAAGAGAAGTGAAGCAGTAGCAGCAATCAAAACTGGGTTCTACAGCAACAATCGTGAAGGGAGAAACTGGAAAGTGACACGACTGAACGAGTCAACACGGCTTAGGCGCGATATCAACAGGAATACGCATTTTCTGGTCGCTGCCGTTGGGGAAGAGCAGCGTCTTTGTCTCCTGGTAAATGTCCTGCAATACCGCCACCCGTGGCCGGAATGTCTGTCCGAATCACGTAAATATCAGCAAGACATCCAACGCAATCCTACAGTACGTCGTTATGCTTTGCACTCACCTCGAACGGCAGCACCATGTCGCTTTGTCCCTCCACCATGAGCACCAGCGAGTAGACCACATTGGAGAACGTAATCGCTTCGTTCACCGCCACGCCACAAATCTTGTCCAGATCCACAAACTGCCACAACAAGTCAAGAGTTAGAAGCAACCATAACTCAAATACCTACTTATCTTCGGTCTCACCTTGCTGCTCACTGCACCATTGCGTCGCCTCTTGCTCAGCTTCACTCCAAGCGCTGGCACCACCAGCATCGCCTCTGTCAAAGTTACAGCAAAATATCCCTCACTAACAGTCCCAACAATAATAATTACCATCTAGACAAATATTAAAGTAATAAACCTTCGACTATGATGTTCCCTGAAACTTGGAAGACCCATGCAGCCAGCACAGCCAGCAGCAGACTCAACAGCAGGCGAGAGGAGGATGATAGATCCCATTCAACTGACGATAACAACCCACCGGAGCTGAGTATCAATGCCGTGGTCAACCACCAGATAGATGTGCCTCTATTCTCGTAGGATTTCGGTCCAGACAGCGCGAAATCCACGCCCTGCTGCCCATACGCCCTCACGCGCAGCACCACTTCATCCGCTCGCGACATCTTCCGATGAACACTACGATCGTACACAAAATCGACATTAATTCATGGACTTTACACAAATTAGTGTACGTACATAATTTGACGTATTAGACGAGCTCATTCGCCATGCAGAGCTCCAAAGCAGACCGGATCAAGGCCAAGCGGCAGCAACACGCCGCGGATGAACACGAATTGGACCTGTTTCTCAATGCACCGCAACGATCACTTGATTCTACAGTTTCTTATGACTCAAACGCACCTTTCACCGCTGGAAATGGTCCATTAGAAGCTTCAGAATTCAACGCAGAAGTTCCACCTCGCGGTAGTGCCGACACTGGCGCATTGTTGCGTGGTTTGGTCATTCTCAAAGGGTTCCTGACACTTCAAGAGCAGCAGGAGCTAGTGAATGATTCGAGGAAGATGGGGTTGGAAGGAGGAGGATTCTACAAGCCAACATACGCCAGCGGAGCCAAGTGTCGACTGCATCAGATGTGTCTCGGACAACACTGGAACGTCAACTCGGAAAAGTACGAAGACCGACGCTCTAACTTCGACAATGCGCCGGTACTCGCCCTACCAGAGAGTTGGAAACTGTATGCACAACGCAGTCTTGATGCAGCGGTGGAGATCGATCCACAGGTGATGGGAACGTGCAAGAAGATGACGCCGGATGTCTGTGTTGTCAATTTCTACAAGAAAGCGGGGAGGAACGGCATGCACATTGACAAGGACGAGAGCGATGAAGCAATGAGTATGGGGTCGCCTGTGATTTCGTTTTCGATTGGCTGCGCGGCTGAGTTCGCGTACATTGACCACTACCCGGAGCCGCACGAGGCGGTGCCGATCGTCCGCCTTGAATCGGGAGACGTGCTGGTTTTTGGAGGTCCAGCGAGGAATGTGGTGCATGCACTGACGAGGGTCTATAATGGTACACAGCCGTCGTGGCTGCGTATGCGTTCGGGAAGACTCAATCTGACGTTTCGAGAGTACAAACCGAGCGAGCTAGAGGACTAAGTTGCTGCCATTTGAGAAGAGTTGATAACCTGCTAATTCATCCAAGTTGATTGATGCAGTTACCATAACGAAGCAGCTATTCAGTTTGATGGATGCAACAATCGCCTTTGCTTATCAATAACAGTAAATGGTACTTCTCAAAATGAAAACCTTGTTAATGTCTAACGGACGACATACACGTGATAGTCTTTTTTTTTTCCTGAGGTTGTTGGTGAACAAACATCCTACCCTGCGAAATATTTGATCTACTGTACATGTATTAATACATCATTACAGTACATGTAGATGAAGGCAACTTTTTGAAAATCCGCTGCTTCACTACTAAATCTTGCCGCTCAATTCTTTCTGGCATATTGCATTAACCATTGCTGGGTGGCCTAACATCAGAACTGGGATCGTCGGCTTTACGAATTACGAATTTTCCCACATACAGTAAAGGCAGATCATCCGATCGTCATTCCACTGAAGAATGTGGCGTTGATCTCCTTGACCATCTCCAAAAGTCACCACAGCTCACTACATGATCTATCGCTGCACGTTGAGCGCAGATACTAAATTAGTGTTGTCGATTTTCCCTTCGACTCGCCTTTTTCAACTCAAAAAAGGGCAGGTCAATCAATCACATCTTGTCAGAAACCACCTTGGAAAATACCATTACTTGTCCATCTCCATCTCCTTTTATATCACACCCATTCTTCTCACTTGGACTCTCATTCTGTGCACTTCATGATCATCACGAACGCAACGATTGATAACTTGGGACAAAACGCTTTGACCTAAACAATTGGTTAAGGTTATGGGTCTTTCCTAGATTTGTTGTGACTATGATACCTCTTTGGATAATAACAACAACAGCATCCCATTTCAAAAAGAGCTGCCTGGAGTCAATGGAGAGACCAATTATGAAAGACTTCGCCATGTACGACTCCCTAACAAAATTCGTGCGCTTCCCCATGTTCTCGAGACCATCGATGCACTGCTGATGCCATTCGAAGAGGCACTGGTGGTGGCTGCAGCGACGAAGGATTTGCTGCGGCTGGCAGAACTTGTCGATAGATTTGGATGTTCATGTTCGGATGTCCTCGCGATTGTTGCTGATTCTGGAAATGGCGTTGCTTTCAAGAAGATACTGTGGCTGCTCGACGGTATTTGTGCCAAACTTACCTCGCATGATGTGACGTATGGACACTTGAGGATCGCTGCTGCAATGTCTGCAGCCAAAAATAATCGGCTTGATGCACTCAAGTTCTTGCTGTGGCAGATAATTAATTAGTGAATATTGTCAGCAAAAGAAAGAAAAGAAGAGGTAATTTCGGAAATTTTGGAGAAAGGTGCTACTGCTGGGCACCTTGTGGTAGTGAAATATATCGTGGAGCAAGCCAGATCGTACGGCTTGGTTTTAATAGTAGACAAGTCGCTGTCAGGCGCAATTTCAGGAGGTCACGCCGACGTCGAGGGATTTCTTCAACTGACATCCTCGACAAGAAATTAAGTTTGAACTGGCGGACCTCGCGGTTCTGGTTTTCGTGCAGAAGATTGGTAGCGGATTGCTTGTTCGCAGTTGGCGATGTTGTAGTCGACTTGGACGTCTAGAAGGTGCTAGGGTAGCATCTATAAAGTGGGGATTCCAGCTCAAAGGCTACAATAATTCAAGAGGGCTTTTCAAAGCACCCGCCTTTTATCCATTTGCTCTTGAGTAACGCACACCACTACATGTAGTCATTTCAATGCTTTTCTCAGCTTTTGTTAGCTTTCGCCGATCAAAACAGTTCGGGTAGAGCTAATCACGGTCACGTATGAGGACAAGATCGTCGCAAAAAGCCTAGGCTATTGACGAGCCATCTATATCTAACCGCTTGATTGAATATCTTAACACTTGACTTGCAGAAGGGAAAAAGCAAAGTAGATGCCACAATGCAGATTATCGCATACTGCATGCCTCTATCGGATGCAATTGACTGCCGCCTTCCTTGCTTGGCCTTCGATATCTGTGATCCTGCTATCGACCAGACGTGGTACGCTTCGCCCCATGTTGATTCTTTTTGACAATGGCGACATTTTGCTGGATCTCGCTCGTTTGTGTGCTTCACTGAAGATTGAAGGAGATCTGAGCCGCTTAAACTGGTAATCGCTCGCTTGATCAGCAACGCTTAATTCGATGACGACGAATGCCGTCGCCAATAAGTCCCTGTAGCAAAAATATAGCCAGTGATACACGTTCGAGGCTCAAGGCGATGATGGTTTCCACGTGATTACTAAGTTTTAATTTACGGCAAGGACGTGAGGAGTTAGTGGCACATTAAATGTGCTAAGATATATTTTATCATCATCAAAAAAAATGTGGGGGGGGGGCTTCCGGTACGCGTACTGACGGCTGGACGTGTTGGCCAACCTGTTCTATCGGCTCATGAAGCTATTGGCTTGATAACCTGGTCCAAAACGACACGCTCAAAGTATCGGTTCATGATCATTTTCTGCTGTTTTTATCATCACTTCAACTAGGGTATTATCCACCAATCGCTGAATTATTTTTCTATTTCGCCGAATCACAACCTATTTTGAACAATAATATCGATCTCATTGGCTGACGATTCGCAAAAATCCTCGAGGGGGATCGCAAGATCCACAACGTAAAGAGGGAGAAAGAAGAGCACAACATACCTGGCTACAATGGACTCGATCTTCGGCATTGTGGGCAAGGACTTCGTGCTGCTGGCGGCAGACTGCAAGGTGGTGCGCAGCATCTTGGTGTACAAAGACGACGAAGACAAGGTGCGTTCTCTCATGCGACTCTCACGCTCTAATTCGCTCTCCACTCTCCGCAAAACACGTCAATTATATTATCTAACACTTTATTTTATCTTGTCTGTTAACTTTTATTACGTCATCTTTAATATAAAAATATTTAGTCCATTAACCTAGACGATCACAAGGTGATGGTGACGTCCGGTCCGCAGAGCGACCGCCTAGCCTTCGGCGAGTACATCCAGAAGAACACGAAGCTCTATGAGCTGCGCAACGGCGTGACGCTCGACGGTCCGGCCACGGCCAACTACGTGCGCGGCGAGCTGGCGCGCTTCCTGCGTCGAGCGCCGTACCAGGTGAACCTGCTGATCGGCGCCGTGGACGCGTCCCCCGAGCAGAAGACCGAGCCCAGTCTGCACTGGATCGACTACCTGGGCGCCATGGTCAAGGTGAACTTCGGCGCGCACGGCTACGGCGCGCATTTCTGTCTGTCCATCTTCGACCGCGAGTGGAAGCCTGACATGTCGCTGGACGAGGCCAAGGAAGTGCTCAAGAAGTGCCGCGCAGAGCTCGACATGCGCTTCCTCGTGCGCAACGGCCAGTGGGCGTACTCGGTAAGAGATGGAGTAGTGGAGGAGTGGATGATGGAAGGGTTAGTGGTTTACTTACTGAAATTTGTTTGTTGTTGTGTGGTGGATGCAGTTGATTGACGCGAACGGCATCTCGCAGGTTAAGGTCGAGTAGCTGGACATGATACAGAAGAAAGAGAGGGAGTGCGGCGACAATTGAATACCTTTCGGCTTGCTTTCTTTTATCCGTTGTGTTGACGGTTTTGTGTTTTTGATACTCGATAGCTCGCTCATCTCTATTGATTCCTTTGATATGAGAGGCCAACGTTTTCTCTTTTTTATTTAGTGGTGTGTACTTTCAGTTTGTGGAGTCTCACGCAGATCGGGACTTGCGTTCCTGCGCTTTCCGGCGATTGTCACGGTATCGACGCAGCTCCTCTCTGTTGAGCAACAAGTCAAGACATAACATGATTTCAGACTAACAGGTGCAAGACGTCGAGACGTAAGAGCAAACGTAAGAGCAAGAGCAAGAGCAGGCTTACCGTTTTTGCTGGCGTGCGCGATCGATGTTCGACTCGGGGAATTGGTTCGGTGACTCCTCGCCGTCTTTGTCGTTTTGCTCGCTCAATTCTTTTTGAGTGAGCAAATCTTCAGCTGCATTTGCTGAAGGCGGGTAGTACTCGCTAGCGATTTTGACCCACTGCCGTGCTTTCTCCTCGTGCTGATCTTTACCGAATCGGTCCTGACGCCAACCTGCGCTCTTCGGAACGCCGATGTCCTCGAATAGGTCGGCTCCTGCAGGCACGAACAACGGTTTGGCAGAGTCGACCTCTTTACTGGTGCCACGCGCCATGGCACGGAAAGCGAAACCTTTCATGACGGAACGGAACTGCGCCACGAGATTCTTGTCCTTCATACTGGTGAACAACACGTTGGCCCCATACATGTGTGAGAGATACCTGACTGCTTGAGTGATTCCTTTACGCTTGATGGAGTCCTCGTCTCGAAAAATTTCATATTTGTTGCCCACAACCAGCACGGGTAATGGCAACGGTGATACTTCGTCTTTGTCCGGATGTCCTGTGCCATAGCGCGCCATGGCTTCCTGCTTGAGTGCATCAACAGCAAATTTCTCCACCGGGTTCTTCTCTTTCGCCTTCAGAACCTCCTGCACGACTTTGTAGAGTGCACTTAACCACTTCACCAGCGCTGGGACGACGTCTCCGGGCGCTGACAGATCCAGCACAACCACCAACGCGCCATTAAGGATACGCTCGGGGCCAAGCGGCACTTTGATCATTTCATTGACGCACTTGGTGCTTGCTAACTCCCACATGTGCGCTACTGCCGGTCGGCCAGCAGTTCGCAGTCGAACGAACACGTAGTCCAATGCAGTCGTAGGTTTGATCTCTTCGGCCTTGGATGAATTCCTGAAGTTGGCTGTGAGAGAGGTTTTGCCCGATCCGCGCGGACCGACAATCAGTGTGAAGGTGCCGCGTTCCTCCGGCGCTGCAGTGACAGCGGGTTTCTCGGCTGCATCACCTTCTGCACCGTCCGCTGCATTCTGTGGCTTCTTGGCTGGGTCCTCCACAGTTGAAATCAACGTCCAGATATCCTTGGAGGACATAGTTTCAATGGGCTGCAGCTTCTTCCGATCGAGCTCAGTGGGCGTGACAGCCGAGGGATCGCGTCCCGACCTTTCATGCGCAACGGTCTTCAAATTGCCTACAAAAATACTGGAGATAACACAGCAACAGCTCCACAGCAGAAAACATACTCAAGTCGAATTTAGTGTTCTTGGACCTGCTTCAGTCGTAGGGTCAACTAGCAGCTTCAATTCGATTTGCTCAGTTCTGGTTCTGCAGTTTGCACGTACTTCGTCCTGGAACTCAGCTGCCTTATCTAAAAGAACTTGATGTAAATAACGAGCAGCACGAAGAGCGCGACAGCGACGATGGGGCCGTACTGGCGGTAGATGGCCTGCATGCGCAGCTTCTTGGCTCCCCACTTGAGATCCTTTGACCTGTCCGCCAGGTTCGAGGAGATACGTGAGACGTCTAAACAATAAGCACAGAAACAGCAGCAAGACACCGCAGCCCAGTAAGAAACTGTCTGATATCCCATTCTCGCAGGACAGGTATCACTTGAAAGACTTACGTTCGACACGCTCGCCGCGGTTGAGCACCTCCTGGATGTTCTTGCGCATGATGTTGTGGATGTCGGCCAGATCGTCGTTCAGGCGGTGCATGTTCTGCGACGAGTTGGGGTCGGCGTACTCCTTGCGCTTCTTCTGGATAAACTTGTCTGTTCACGAACAGCAGCAAATTCATCAGACACTCCATCACCAGAAGAATCTTTGCATCCGGCGCCTTCTACTCACCAAACTTGATGAATGCGTAAGGTCTCGCAACAGTCGTAACCACATCGCGCCAGTTGCTACCGCTGTCGCGTTGCAGCTCCTCCACGAAGCCTGCATGCACCTCCTCCAGATACAAGAAGGCCAGACGTTTCGGGAACCCTCGGTCGGCCAGCGTCAAGTAGCACACACCCTCCTGAATCAAGTAGCTGCGTCACCAACAAGTTCACCAAGTAAAAAATTATCGTTAGAACCGCCTCCCCTTAGAATCCAAAACCAGTGAGTTCTTCGTGGCTACCAACGTACTGGAACGTGTAGGCGCCTGACTCGATGCTGCACTTGGTGGGCGAGCGCTGGTCCAGTCTCTTCATGATCTGTTTGGCCTGCTGCTTGTACGTGTCCAGATTCCCGTTCGCGTCTCCAATCGACTCCATCGACGCAACCTGCAGCGAATTACCAACAACAACGTCCGAACGTCAGGAATTGCGCCAATAAACACGCTAAAAAGATGGTAGTGGGGGAGATTTGAGCAGCGAAATTGCTGTGATGCATCGTTAAAGGCGCTCAATACAGGGGGGAAGACACATACCAGCAACATGCCGTCCGAGACGCGCGCGACGAAGGTGATGATCGGCATGGTGGCTGCTAAAGGTGTTAGCGTGCGTCCTGCTTCGTCACTTGCTAAAATTACCACATAGCCTGCTAAAATGGTGTGGCGCACAACATTGTCAAAAACGTCAAATTTTGACACATTCAACTATGACGACGACGACTGGCGATGGCTGTCCGCCGTTCTCGGCTGCGCAGGTAGACAACTGTGCGTTCGCAGCTTGGTATCCGGAGCTGAAGCCTGTGTCCATCAAAAGCGTTGTGGTGCAATTGCCATCGAAGTTTGTATCCTTGCTACTGGCGGACGGTGTGACGCTGCCGTCAGCTCCAGTGGCGCCCGGGATCGAAGATGAGGACGAAGAAGAAGACGAGGAAGAAGATGCCAGCGTCACCGCGCTTACAGACGAGCAGTTAAAAGTCATCTCGACAGTTAGAGAGCAAGTGGAGAAGGTACTGGAGGATTTCGGCGGCAAACTCTTCCCCAAGACCAATTGGAGCGCGCCTCGCGACGCTGCGTGGACGCTTGGCTCGCTCAAGTGCACGTGCTTCGAGGACGTTTTCCTGCTGCTCCAGGCCTCGGACTTTGTGGTGCACGATCTCACGCAGCCGTACACTGGTTGCAGTGTTGGGAAGGACGAGAATGCGCCGCGTAAGAGCTATCTGGTGCTCAAGAAGTGGTGCAACTTCCTGGACTCGATGCTGTTTCGGTGCTTCGTCGTCGGTCATCGTCTAGTGGCGGTGTCGCAACGCAACTACGACGAGTTCTACGAGTTCCTTCCGGACCAGCAGGACGAGCTCTGTGAGCTGCTGTACGAATTTTACAACACGAGCTTCCGGAAGTCTGGAGGGGAGTTTGTGTTCCCAGACCCGAACTACAGCTTCGACGTGTACATCGACAAGCGTCGACGCGTGTACCTCTTGGACATCAACGTGTTCGGTGCTGTCACTGATACGCTGCTCTTCTCGTGGGAGGAATTGCTGGAGTTGCAAACGGGAAGCCCAGCGACACCACAGGACGCAGAAGACGAGCACCACGTGATCGACTTTCGGGTGGTCGAGTCCAAGAAGGGCATCCGTGCAAACCCACTGAGCGGGTATCGCGCTCCGACTGACCTCGTGGATCACCTCGCAGGCGGTGCTGGCTTTGACGCCTTCATCGAACAGGTTAAACGCGACAACGCTGCTGGTGGCGACGACAGTAACAGTAGTGACGAAGAAAACTAGAGGTCGGTAAGTGCAGCACTTGCTTAAGGCAGTCCGTTTTTGTATAAATTAAAGAAACCTGCCATGTTTTCTTGATAACTTCCTTCGCCTTCCGGGCGATAGAAAGCGGATCTGTTGGTAGCCTCACAGCACTTGCACCTGTCTGCCTGTGCCTTGCATTGCCACCGCCACCTTCATCTGTTCTTTCTACATCAGATCTGGCCTCCAAAAAATCAACGTCGTCCTGCCTGATCCAATCTGCTGCGCCGAGCTGAATGATCCATTCCCTTCTGGAACAACCAGCAGCAGCCCACACCAACCAATCAGCAACCATGTACGCATTCCAACCACTTCCACAATCTACAGGCCCGGCGGCACGGAAGAAGACTGCGCTCGTCTTGATCCATGGGTGTCACCGTTCGCTGTTGCATAGCTTAAACTCGTCGAGTGCTGATTTAAAGCTCATAGGAACCACGCGCCGAGTCGTTGTCCCCGTGGTGGTCCGGGAAGTCGTCGCTCTCCTTGTTGCTGTTTCCGCTGATCTGGCTGCTCTGATCCAAGTCGATGTTCTGGCCAGACGACATCTCGTAGCTGTTGCGGCTGCTGTTGCGCGATGAACTGGGGGACTCCTGTGCGCTCAGGTAGGAATCGTTGTCCTTGGGCTCCATGGCACTCAACCACAAATTCGTGCCGTTCGTGGCGGCGGGGTTGTTTCCGGGGCCCGTCTGCACTGAGTCCACGTTGCTCTCCAGTCGGTTCATCGAGCCCGGGGACGTCGCTGCATTGTCGTAGAACTGCGAGTAGGCCACGCCTGCTGCCACGGCATCCGCCGGCGGCGTCCGCGTGTTCGACATCGAGCCGCTGGCCGAAGCACCAGCTGTAGCACCCATCACACGCGGGTTGTATGAGTTCTGGGCATTGAAACCACCAGGTGTGGGGTTGTAGCCCTTGTCCATAGAAAGCTCGAAAGGCGACAGTGGGTCGTCTTCCGTTTCGCGTCGCCGGCGGATGACGCACATGATAATCGTGGCGATGATGGCCACGCCCGCGACGATGCCCACCACGATGCCGATCACAGCGCCGGTGCTCATGCTCGAGCCTGACGAGGTGTCCGAACTCGCACCTGCACTCGACGCCGAGCCCGAGTTCGACGTCGTCGCGCTTTCGGTAGCGGTAGGCGTCGGCGTCGAGGTCGAAGTCGCTGACGAAGACGTCGTGTCCGTCGTCGTAGAAGACGCCGTCGCCGACGTCGCTGTAGGTGTCGCCGTGGTTGTCGTGGGTGTGGTAGTCGTCGCGTCCGGTGTGGCGGTGGTCGACGAGGGCGTCTCCGTCTCCGACGTAGCTGTTGGCGTGGCAGTGGTCGCCTCGGGTGTAGCAGTAGTAGCCGTGGGGGTGTCCATCGTAGGCGTAGGCGTCGCGGTGGTCGGGGTCGGGGTCGGGGCCGTCGTGGTGGACGTGGCAGTCGTCGGAGTCGGGGCTGTCGTGGTCGGCGTGGCCGTCGTGGTGGCGGGCGTCGTGGTCGTGGGCGCATCCGTAGTGGAGCTGCCGCTGGTCTGCAGGTGTCTCCGCAGTGCCGGCGTCATCTTGATCTCCTGGCCCACGACCGGCAAAAAGCCTACCTCTTCGGAGAGGCCGGCGACCTCCTGCGCGCTGGCGCCAAGGCCGGAGGTGGCCACGCACACGGCGGCGAGCACCGAGGAGAGCACGGGGACGAACTTCATCGTGAGTTAGTGAGTGAGTGAATCTGGGACGACTGAGGCGAAGTAGACGGGGGGGATGGAAGCGACTGCTGCAGATCTCGCCGCTGCCAATGACTTGAATTGACTATCACGCGGGAAAGAAAGAGGGGAGCTCGCTGAACCTCCGAATAAAGTGAGAATGGCGGTAGTCGAGCGGAAGGCGCGGCACTTACCCTCTCAAAACTGATGTGGTTTTTCATAAGGGGAAGGGAGCCACCATTACTCACACCTGGCGCTCCTGTCACAAGACGTGCATAAAGCGGCGAAAATGGATGCGAAATTCGCAAAAGGACGCTACCGGTACAAAGCAAAAATGCAAAATACACCGTTTCCAGCTGATCGGAGCTTGCAGTAGCATGTTGCTGACAAGATGACAGGCCTAAAGATCCGTTTGCGGGCAACTGGCTGTTGATAAGCATCGATCGACTACTGGCGTTCGACTAGCCGAGCCTGCGCGTAACGTGAAAGTAGAAGTGACGGTGACTTGTGACGCTTGTGGCCCCGTCGACGGTACTGGAGCTGTGTGCAACGGTTGCATCATGCAGCATTTGATGTACCGTTGAGCCGCGAAACTCTTCACCTTCTCGCGCACCACCTTAATGCCTCGGTCATCCGACGCGTTCAGCTCCAAGAAGCGGCCGTTCTTGCGGAAATCCGGGCCAAAGAGTTGGCGCTCCACAGCCACAATGGTGGACGTCTTGCCCGTGCCTGGAGACAGCATGTGGGGCAATTGCCCATTCGCGATGGACGTCTTGAGCTTCGTAAAAGGAGGACAGGCAAATGTACCCATATCGTAAAGAGCCTTCGACGTCGGTTTCTACTGCCTTAAGTCGCATAAGTTATAATGCAAGTGCAACGAGGGTGAAAACGGCTCGGCGCCAGTGTATGTCGCGCATCGCGCTTTGATTGCACGAGTGGTGAGTGGTGAGTGGTGACCGCGACAATGGAAATAGTTTCAACGTTTTTTTAGGTTTAAAATCTTGTAACTTTAAAAGGTCCGATACCAAATTTTGGGCGCAACAGCAGACCAAATTTACTAATTTTAATATTGCTGGGAGGACAACTTTAGCCAGTTTTATTGGAGAGACGGGAAGCCAAACGCTTGCTCCGATATGTTAAGTGTCACCCGGTTATAGAACTCGCGCGTTTAAGCCAGTCCAGAGCACACCAGCAGCATGAGAGGGAGGGTGGCGATGCATGGAGGAGGACGGAAGCCAAATCAACACAAACTTGTGTCTGAGACCTTTGCCATGAAGTCTGCCGTTCTTGGGTTTGACGGCACACATCAAATATCTGCTGTTAGTGACACGTTTTGGCCAGGAATTGACCCAAAAAGCACTGTTTACAAGTTGAAAGTGCGCGTGATTCGGCGCTGCAAGCAGCAGCGGCCACACATCGAGGCCATGGCCCCAAATCGCGAACATCGCTACAAAAACGATCTCGTCAAAAAGGTGCCGCCAAAACGCTCTCAGACGACGCCGAGATGGACATTCTCGACTGGCTCCTCGCTCTTCGATCTCATGGCACCCCAGTATCTGCTAAAATGCTTCAGTTGGAGGCGTTAGCGATTGCTAAAATGTATGATGTACCGCGGGCTGCCTTTGCAGCGTCCCCTTCGTGGATGATTCCTATCTGGCCCGGTACAACCTCTCACTACGCACGAAACACGCCAAGGTCAAGTTTCGGCCGCTGATTCGGTTGAAGTATTGAGGGAGTTTACAGCGACAGTGCGCTGAAGAATCGTCGATGAAGGCATCACTAAGATATACAACGCTGACCAGACGGCCATATGTTTTGAATATGTGCCTAAGCGAACAGTCGATCACCGTGGAGTCAGCACAGTGTGGATTAAATGTGGGGGGGGGGAGTAGGGAGACTAACAGCTATGCTGTTGGCGGACAATACCGGTCGGATATATCACCCCTCGGTTATTATCAAAATGCGTCCGTCTAAAGACGATATCACCCGTGAAGAAAACTCTCGTTTACGACANTACCTCCTGGATACACTCACTACTGCCAGCCAGCAGATATATCCTGGAATAAGCCACTCAAGGATCGCATGCGGGCCTCTTGGATAGAGTATCTGAAGGAAGAGTGCTCAAAAGTTTTGACGCGCACTGAAGAAAAAGAGGCCAAGCTTACGCCACCCGATCGAAAACGCGTGTTACGTTGGCTACATGCTGCATGAAGTGACCTCAGCATGACTACAGTAAAAGGCGGATTTAAGAGCATTGATCTGCTCTTCGATGGGCGAGAAAATACACCGAGCAAGTCGGTGGAGGCGAACGAGGTTGACGACGAGCTAGTGAACGCAACGCAGGCTCTATCATGGCTCGATTCGGAAGTAGGCGACGTCTGCTGGGACGACGACATTTTGGATCGACACATTTATCAGGATGATGTGTAGGTATCAACACGAATGCATGTTGCAAATCTACATCTGGCTCTGCCATTGAATTTATCCCGATCTTGATATTTGCGTGCACGCGGGGGAGGGGGGGGGGGGGGGGGGGGGTGACACTTAACACCTAGATTACGGTATTCGACGTCGGGTGGCTGTAATGCCAAACCGAAATCTCATCGAGCAGCAAAATTGGAAGTACTGACCGAGGAGACGGCTGTACAACAAGCAGCGTTGCGCCTTTGAATCATCGCCATCATTATACTGCATCATATGCGGGAAAATGTGTCGCAGCGTAAACTCCGTCACCATCACACTAAGACTAGCTTGAGCAGCCATCAATTCCAGCGCGACGGACTCAACGTGCTGGAGCTTTAGGTGAGGTTCTTCAAAGTATTGCATGTAGCATCTTAGATCGTAGTTGCTCTATCAAAGTTTCAACGTCAGTAAGCTCTCCCATAGCTACGCCGTGTGCCAATGCTATTTCTAGGCAGGGTTCATCTTCTCCTGGGCATTTGTCTTACGTCAAGGCGATCGAAAACTGCTCTCAAGCAATCAGAAGCTCTCTGCGACGGTAGACCACGGGCTCTGGTAACGAGAGGACAGGACTCGACATTTGTGTTTCAAACCGTGAGCCTATTTGTTCAATTGTTCTGCTTATCTAGCTAAAGCTGTGCGTTGCGCTATTTGTCACGATACTGCGCTTCGTTCGCTCGGTACTACTGGCGCCGAATGGGAGTGTTGAAGTAGTTGGGCACTTTTTGCGATTGCCGGGCACTTTCGCTATCTCCAAATCGAGGTAGTCGCTGGAGGGTTTGTTGTTGACATTGACGACACTGATCCTGTGGTGCCAACAAGGGACAGGGATGCGCCTGGCGTAAAGGTGCGAGGAGCGTAAGGGCAATCGTTGGTGCATCATGTTGTCTGCTGAGTTGATTTCGTAAGTTCTGATTGGTGACTGCCAGCACGGACGGAAGGAAGAACATTTCCAACGAGGCTGTCGTCGAAGTGAATGGATGAAGTTATTAGGAAACTTGCCATGGCGAGTAACCATCTGGGTTTGCGTCCTTGAAGACTCGCCTGATGACACCAATGGCGAACAATGAATCGTGGAGCGGAGGAGACTGAGGAAAGGCAGAGAAGGCATATAGGCGTTTGTCCGTGATCGTAAACGTCGACGGGCGTAAACTGTAGCAAATGTGGTGAGCTCCAGAAGGTCACTGACTCAAGAGGAAGACACTAACTGCGGTGACTGGTACGCGAGGAAGCGGTGGTGCCGGACTTCTCGGGACGCCAAGTTGGGCAAACTGGAAATTAAGGAGCCAAACACGGCTAGTTTGCTCTAGATTAGATTTTACAACGTGAACTTACCGACGCCTGACTAGTAGCGAGTACCCTTGGCGTCCTTTGGCTACAGCTAGTTTCGGGGTTGTAGCCGTCCCTTAGTTCCTAGTGCGCCTCCATATCCAAAACCGACGACAACACCGTCACGTAGACGCACATGGCACGCTCGCGTTTGTATTTCAATTTTCCCGTCTGGATCACATCAGGAATTACATAGAGCAGCTCTTTTTCTCAAAGTGATCAATCTGTGATCACACCTGCTACGTCGACCAAGCATCCCATCGAAGACTGCACAGCCAGAGAAGAGATTGCAGTCTGCATGCTTTAAGATTGTGCCATTATCCAAGTGGATGCGGTGCACCGCCACAACTTTAGGAACGTGTGAGCGGAAGGAATGCGATGTTCGTGCTTTCGTGGCACTGGCGGAGCAAATCGTGGGAAGAGAGCGATCCGTCAACAAATATGTTTTTTTGTTGATGCAAATACGTGACCTACGTATTTCTTCGTGGTGAACCTGGAAGTTTAATGCTGGGAGGTCCAAGTGTGGAATAAAGGTGGGTTAGGGGTTTAGCTAAGCGTTTGGTGCTTTTCCGAAAGTGTGCTATGGGTGGTCCAAGTTAATTTTGGATCTGTTGGCTGCAGTCTACCCGTCATTATGCAATTGACCGAGAGAGAAAATAAATCAACACGTAAGTACCTAGCGCACCAGCGTGACTGTACGTACCCACGCAACGGACTAGCCTCACCAGTTCACAATCTGTACATCTGGCCGTCACCAGAGCAACGCACTGTCAATAAAGCTCCTACACCTTTGTAGTACTTCCAGCCGTTAGTCAGAAGGAGGTGAAAATGCCTTTTGCCTTGCACGGCATTTCCTAGCACAAAATTCTTTGCCTGGCACACCTCATTTGGGTGTTCCGGAAATCGGCAACCTAGAACACGAACGAACCAAAACTGTGCAATACAGCTGTGATTTTAAGCCAATGGTATCGCTAGAATATTTCAGCACATCCCCCTCAGGTATTATTAACAGCAGGTATCGTTAAGAAGAGGGCAGGGTTAGACGTGCTCTCTCCTCACGTACACACGTCAAGTATGAATGCAACCATGTTTCCAAAACTTGGCTCGGAAATTAATATAGGCGATCCTATCATGATTAGTGGTGTTTGGGCAATGCACTAAAGACTATCGGACGCCCAAAAGTCGTTTCGAGCAGATACACGTAAGCAGCGAGCCAAGCTTTCAGCCAAAACCAAAATAATTTATTTCATGGATAGCCCCAACCTAAACGCCATCATCACGAAATATAACACAATCTCCCTCCCTCGCTCGAATCAAACACCACAACACTTTATAGCAAGCCTGTTATCTTGCCCGACTCGTTGGACAAATCGTATTGCTCATAGTGCTGCGCTGCACCTCCGCTTGGTCGCTGTTGTGCAACTTCAATTCCATGATGGCACTCGGAGATTCACTCGATCCCCGCGCCGGAACGCCACTCGTGTACGCTTCTACTTTATTTACCCAACTCAACCTGACTGCTGTCGTAAAGCTAATAGACAGCCTGCCTCCAAGCTAACCGCCACTAAATCGTCCAACCGCCTGCCCACCCTATTCGTACTTGCCCTACACCCAGCTCCCCCTAATACCCGCTCGATGTGATTACACGACACCACAGACTGCGACCCTCAATGTCCACTGGCTGTGGTTGCCGCCTCCCACACTTGTTGAAGATGTTAAAGCTTGGAACGCAGAAGACTTGGACCACGGTAGTTGGTCGTCGGAGACTTCGGCAGGAGTCGAAGACTTGAGTAGTTGATNCAACAGATCCTGTACCCACAATCATGAGATGCATGTCCTACCTACCGTAAACATGGAGTAAACATGTAGAATGGCTGTCGAGGCGGTGAGTGTTGGTCATTGCCACAAACCGGTACTCACCAATATACCGGTTGACCTTCAACAACACTCGTGCTACCTCGAGCACCGCCGACTGCCTGACTTGCCCGACCAGTCGTAGGTTCCTCAACCAACCGCTGGAGCTGTGGTTAGCACGGCGAAATGGACGCAAGCAAGCCTAACGGAAGTGGCTCAAAGCAACGCAGGCCAAGCAACGGAACACTCCTTCGAATACGCACAACCAAGATCTCTCCAAACGGCTTCTCCTTCACGGTTCTCCTCTTGTTGTCTCTCACTCACACGTTCCATGACGATCCTCAAATCACCGACGGCTACTAGAGCCTTACTTTTCCGTTCGGAGGCCATAGTCATTCCTTTCAGAAGTCCGTGATAGTCGGCATCGTTCACCGCGACATCTTCCAGAATGTATTGTGAAAACCGGTCGGAATGTCTAATCCAATTGTAAATCAGCCGTTAAAAAAAGAGTCTTATTTAGAGTTGTAGACTCTTATTAATTTCAATCGAAGTGCGTTTCAAAGATTATTTCCCTTGATTAAACTCCGAATTGAAAGGCGCTTAAGATAGTGCACCCATCACATTCACAACCGATTTAGTTATTAATAAGCCAAAATGCCGACTTGCATGTCAGCATTCCAACCTTCGGTGCATATATAAATCCAACACACACTATGGAGACACTCACGCGTAATGCAATGGCGATTGGAGGAATTGCCCAAACAAGCAGGACCAGCGTGCAAGTTGATAACCCTGAGTTCATGTTTGACCCGAGGGACTGTTTGGGGCCTTTTGTGACCAAGTGGAGGAGCTGGTTGAGCCTGCTTTAGCAGCGTACGAAGCTCGAACACTTTGACCAGATAGGAATGCGTACGCTAAAACGACAGGGGGGTAGCACAAAAGGACCTAATGGTATTAACCGAAGACAACTGGCGCAATGTGTTCGACCAAGCTCGAGGTAAGCACCAACGACACCGAAAGGCTGATGGCTTGTGTATGTTGTGAAGGAAGCTAGAGCCACAGAATCTACTAGGCGTCGAGCTACCCGTGGACGTATACAGGAAGCTGCCGAGGACATTGGCGACTTTCTGACCGAGCGCACTTATGTGCATGTTGGAGAGATTGTGAGCACAAACTGGACAATGCCGACCCACATGCTATTGCAAAGCTCTCTGTCATGTTCCTGGCTTATTAAGAGATGCCAGCTGGACACGATCGAACTCGGATTTAGGTCACCCTACCCTCATTTAGACCTATAGATACTTTTCGTGGCGTATGATTTATGTTGGGGATGTGCAGTTCAAATCTTCCAAAAGTGGGCGATTGACAATGGACATTCTGACCGGTTTTCACAATAACCACGTGCGTCCAAAACGGACCACCCGGGTAGCTGCCACAAAATACAACCACAACTTCACTGTCGGGCCGACGTCTTGGCAGCACCGTCAAAACTGAGGACGATGCCATTGTAATCATCGCTGAGTGGGCGAAACTTGGACTGAACTTGACGGACCTCCAAGCTACAATAGTGAATGGCAGTTGGTGCACGGATTGGCTACCGTGAAGGTGTTATATAAGGAAGGGTCGCTTCCATTGACTGCACTGCAGGCTACTGCAGTTGCGACACGCGCCACCACCACCAAACCGAAACGGGGCAGCAAACGAGACATCACAACCAAAAAGTAACCAAAATGCTAGAAGTCAAGGTGGAAGAGAGCAAGCCCACAATCACGCCCGACGCCGCACTCTCGACAGCAGTCCGACCAGGAAGCACATGAACCTGGCCGGTCGAAAACAACCAGGTGGCGCATGACACGAGTGGCAATCCGCACGATTACGGCATTGGCCCGTTCAACGGCGGCAGCCAGTACCTGGGCGGCCAGTATTCCGGCAGCTATGGCTATGGCTATGGCTATGGCTATGGCTATGGCTATGGCTATGGCTATGGCTATGGCTATGGCTATGGCTATGGCTATGGCTATGGCTATGGCTATGGCTATGGCTATGGCGGTCGAGGACGTAGATACGGTGGACAGAACCAGATGCAAGGGAGCCGTGGTGGAGGACGATTTGAACCCGAAGGCTGGGGAGACCATGGACCAGGCAGGACGAGGGTTAGTCAACAGAAGGCTGAGACGGACTGCTATTATTGCAGGCAGAGAGGCCACTGTCAGCGAGAGTGCTCAATGCGACTGGCCGACGGGCGGAAGCGACAAGCCCAGCGGGCCGAGAAGCCGACGCCAGTACCAACACAAGGATCTCTCAACAGTCAACAGCGGGAAACATCCAGCGGCAGTAGAGGAGGAGACTCTGCTGCCCGACGAAGACCGACATCCCAACGCAGAAGGAGCGACGGTCACACGGTGTTCCCAGAGGGCGAGGAAACGGAGCGACGCCGATCACGGTGGAGTGACGGTGCCTTCGCTGAACGTGCCGAGAAAGAGAGTGATTGCCCAGCTGGACGAGGTATAGCAAGTAAGGGGGAGAGTGTTCTGGAGGAAGTGTAGCTGGCGGTGTAGATGGTGGAGGAAGAAGAAAGAAAAACGAGCAGCCTAACTCTGGACGAGCGGGAAGAGCAGCGACCAGACCACGAAGCGGAAGCACGGAAAGAGGGAAAGCGGATCAACGACAACGCGTTGCAAGAAGGCCCCAGGCGAGCCCACGAACACCATATGCGCGCGAACAGAAAGACAACCATACAGTAGATCCACTCTTGATGGCCGTCACCGACGACTGTGATCATAGTCGAGCTGGGGGACCAATGCTGCGACCGCAGGCACACACAGCACCGCATCGCGTGCAGATGTTCCCCTGAAGGCTGAACCCGTCGACCAAGGAGAAGCAACGGACGACAATTTAACCCCAATGAGAATGTCTACGAGGTCCAGCCCCACACTAGCCCATCGTTGCCAGTACCAGACAAGCACGACGAAACAAGACTATCCACAGGCCCCATCTAATGTGCGACTGCAAATAAGTGGTGGCTCTACGACGGCAGCAAGGGGAACGGCAACGACGAGCAGAAACTGACATGGTGGTGATTCAAGGCATTCTGACTGCTGAACTCCGGGATACGACACGAGGCCCGCGCGAAGGTATTTAGTACTAATTAGTAGCCGAGATTCGCGAAATGGGGGACATCGCCACCGAACGGCAACGACGGACTGCGTTTCAGCAGTTGCTCGCCAAGGTGCGAAAGGCGGTCGTGAAGATGGTCAATCATGGGAGCCGTGTGGATCGGCAGACTGTCAAAGTCAGCATACTAACGGCGGCATCGCATGGGCAACGACCTTCACTAAACGGTGGTAGCCGACTTCGTCGGTGCCCAGGCGACTGCAAGGATTCCGGAAGTGGTGGTGAGACAGCACAAGGATGCTAGCGATGGATGGACGAAGAGGTTACGCGAGTTGGAAGAACGCATTCCACAGTACCTGGAGGAAGCGAGGACGCTGGAAGAGAGGAGGGGGGTACGACGTTTGTAGAAGAAATAGGTCAAGGAGTTCACGACCGCTCTTCGTCGCCGACGCATCGAGAGCCACCAAGATAAGCCAACCCTATTAATGGCAGCTAAAGCTGCAGGACGCGCTGCGTGAGCCCAGAGTAAGAGACGGGGGCGTAAACCTGCGTACAAGTACGTTCGACAAGGCAAATACGGGAACGTGCAACGCATTGATGGTGACGACGGTCAGAAGTTGCGTGCTGCTCAACTTCGAACGGCAGGATCCGACGCGCCGAGTGGTCTCCCCACGGTGCTGCTGACGATGGAAAAAAATTCACGTGCAGGAGGCGAGACTGGACACGTGTGCGCAATACAGTGTGGCCGGTGCTGATCTTTGCCGATATGTGCGGTGTCTAACACGTGCCGCTCCAGTGGACGTCGTGGAAGGATTTGGCGGTGGACGCACGAGAGTTCTTGGGGTGTGGCAGTTCCGCGGTGTGACCAAGCACAGCAAACCGTGGAGGTGAACGCACAGATAGTCGACGGCCAAGTCCTCAAGCTACTTATTGGGGAAGACTAGATGGTGGAAAACAAGCGAAGATGGATTTCAGCAAACGTGAAGCGAAGATTACAGATGAATTTGGTCAGAAGGTAATCTTACCGTTTGCTATGAGATGACCTCATTGTTGGGCTCGCCAGGCATACAGACAGCTACTGTTCGACTCGCCAAGACAGTCAAAGTGGCGACGAATACCAGTGGAGTTGCACGATGCGGTGGAAGGATCGACCGAGTATTCTTCCTGAACCCACCAGCAAGAGACACATGATGTTGGTAGCACCCTGGGTACCTTGAAGCATGCTATGGCGAGTATGGCGGTCCTGAACTTGGAGGGCAAGTATGAAAAACTGCCAGCCCGTTCAGAACTTGGAGTGTGGATACCTACTGACGCAACTATGGAAATGCTGTCAATGGACGGAGAGCTAAATCGAGAGCGTGTAGCAACATGGGTGGATCGGCTGAAAAAGACGGACGCAGAACCCGGTGGAATGAGGACGACTTAAGTATTGGAGAGATGGAACCTGCGGAACGTAAACTGGTGGTCGCTTGGCTTCGGCAGTACGCAGACATCGTGAAGGATGCCCTCTGTTAAATCAGATACCACATCAACACCGGTGAAACCGCTCCCATGATGCTACGACGTCGTCGACAAGCTGTGGCGGAAACGAAATCATTGACCAGGAAGTGCAAGCAATGCTGAACGACGGTGTGATCAAGGAAGGACAAGAAGCGTGGGATTTCCTGTTGTGCTCGTCAAGAAGAAGGATGACAGTGTGCGCTTCTGCGTAGACCATCGAGCGTTGAATGCAGTTACGGCCAAGGACGTCTATCTTCTTCCTTGCATCAACGAAGCTCTTGAAGCACTTGTTCGGTCGATACGTTTTGGAGTTTGAAGTGGAGCGCGTGGGTGGTAGATTTAACGGCGGAAGGCTCGAGCGACTATGGATCACGCAGCAGGAATATGAACGACTATGGCATGGTCGGTGGATGTGCAGTGAAGATGAGTCCGACGCTGGGAATCAGCTACAGCAATCGTCCACCCCAGCAGCTAGCGACGACAATTAGCTTGGCTCAAGACAGTAGTAACGACACAGTCCGCTCAGTTACTCGATCAACGAAGACGACGATGAAGCTAGGCGGAGAGTAAGCAATGCCAAGACCGAACGTGCTTCGACTGGCGAAATGGGCCAGACAACCAAGTGCGAAGGCTGCGAAGAGGACAGCGGAGACCAACAGCGACCAACCGAGAAACGGTGGAGACGGCAAGTGAAGTGCAACGCGGTAACCCTGAGGGGCGAGGCCTTACCCACTGGAAAGGAAAAAACCGCTGGCAGATGGCTGCTTTTGACTAGGCCGAAGGATAGAAGATCTACACTACCGCTGCAAAGCAGGGACATACTAGTGGCTCAAGGTGATGGACGATAGCGGCTAATTGGGTGCGCAGAAGATCGCGTTGAAGTCGTTGAAGGTGGGATGTGCAAGCAAGCCAAGTAACGGAGTGACGTCGAGAATGGAGATGAACGGACGGTCGTGAGCATACCATCACAGGTCGCCCGACGAGGGTCATGGCTGCAGTCGGCGAAGTACGCGTTAGGAATAGGAAGCTCAGTGTCGTATTTTCGTCGTCAGTGGCACTGCTGATAACCAAAGAAGAAGTCTGCGAAGAAACCAGCTGCTAAGTGAATTGTCTGAGTTAACCGGAGGGACGTGTGAGTGAGAGCCAACAAGAGGAGAACCATGAAGGAGAAGCCCATTGGAGAGATCTTTGTTGCGCGCATTTGAAGGGGCGCCTGATCTAGACAACTACCCTGCGATTATTCACCGAGAGGAAGAACCCGAAGGCTGTGTACGCACGCAGACGCGGTCTATAGAGGGATTGCATCAGCCACAGTAAAGAGAAGGACCCCATCCGTGTGATGTTGCTGAGAGATTCCCGTGATACAAAGTTTTTGTCGTACGATAGCGCTAAAGTGTCTTCGTCAAAGCTATTGCCTCACTGGGCCTACAGAAGAAGCAAAGAGTCGAGAGCATGTGCATCAGTACCTGGGATTACTTCGACGACGGACAAACCCTTCTTGTGTGAGAATTAAGAACTTAGTATTGCATTCGAGGCGGACTGCCGTCGTTAGCCACCGTTAGACATCGGTGCTGCAGCGTCGAGGACACGGGCAAGGTACAGGTGGTCGCTGGCAAGGAGGAGCTGCTTATTACGACTCCATGATCTTTGTCGCCGGCCAGATCACCAAGGGCTAATGCGACGGCGACTCCGATGGCGCGGCCTTCATTGAGAACTCGGACGATTTGTCAACTGACGCAACTGGTGAGACGGTGAAGTGTGGCGTCGGGGAAAGAGCTTGCCCATGGTGTACGCTCGTATCTCGTAAGCCCGCTATTGGGTCGACCCCATCAGAATGTCGCCTAAACTGGAAATGGCTCAACCTCACCGCGCCCTCAACGTGCTCCAACATAATGGGCGAATTTGCTGACGGACATAGTACAACTTTCCATTGGCTGCTTCCACCATCGTGATTGGTCGCACACCTAGATATTCCAGATTATCGTTTGTTACTCGAATATCGACTCTGGCCGACACGGTCAACATTCATGCCAGGTATCATTTTGACAAAGATATAAACATTCGGACTTGACTATACATCATTACACAGCAAAGTACTACTGATGCCGTGCGTGGCCCGGAATACTCTGGATATTCGCTTTGTTCAGTCAAATTTCTGAGTTAGTGTTGCGTGAATGCTGCACGAATGTCACTTGTTTAGTGAGGTCGCACGAATGTCGTTCTTGTCGGACTGGATCAACATTCTCCCATTTTACGATAGGATGTGGGAATGAATAAGAGTTGAAATCATTTTGGTATCGTAACTCACGCACAGACAAATTTCTCGAAATTACGAATGTATCCTAATATACGTTTATAAAGGTATACGAATAAGCACCCAAACTCTGGATATAAATATCCAGAGAATTCTTACCTGCTATTTTTGTACTGACAATAGAATCTGGTTTTGACAGGATTTAGCTAATCAATAAATTAGACCAGGACAAATAAATTTCAGAGAATTGTTACGCTCGTCCTAGGGCTACTCAAAGCCAATACGCCATGAAATGTCTAACCTCAGAAGTGCTGCTCTTTTCTTGTTAATACGTGCTGGTAGTGTACTCCGCACATATATTTGTGGTTCAGACTGCACACTAACTAACTGTAAGTGATGTGTGCAATCATGTTAGTCTGTTTGTCATTTAATCAGAGACCTACACTTCTTCCACCGGTGCGCCGAAAATAAATGACGTGCGACGCAATTTGATTGGATAAAAATGGACATGTTGTAACCATGTGGCATGACCCCATAAGTATTGGCACAAGAGCAATGTACAATAATCTCATATTGTATTCACCATGATAGTACAATTGAGGACGACATTTCAATTGATTACGCCAAGAGTGCAATTGAGGACGACAGCTTCTACTACGGCAGTGGTCGCTTAACGGGCTTAGCATCATTTCATCGTTTTCTCTCAAGTTACAGAAGTGCACAAGACGCATTCATGGATCTACCCCAAACCAGTCGTCTCTACAACACTGCCGTCGCCGCATCCAAGTTCGCGGATCAACGACTAGAGACCTGGACCCAACCCGAGTACATTGGTAGTCTCCGACGTTTTGCGACGTTCTGCCAGAGCAAAGGCTACCCCGACCCTCTGAAGCACCGCTTTGTGACGGAGTATCAACCAGCTAGCCTCATCGAGCACAAACCGATGGCCCACCGAGAATCTTCGCGCCGCGCTCAGCTGGCACTACACGAAGCCGGGGATGCTCACAGGAGGCCATCCACACGATCACTGGGTAGTCGAGACTGCTGCGGACGGAACGCTTGTGCCACGAAGCAATCCAGCCCGGTCTGCCGCCATCACTCAGATCCTCGCTAGCCTCATCACAGCCAAGAAGTGCGAAAGGACTCCCATTCGCGCGTCGCCGATGTCACTGTCGATGCTGTCCGGAACGAACCTCTTTCTAGACTTGTTCGAGAGGGATATGTGCGGCGGGGGGGGGGGCTGACAGTGAGTAGGATTCTAGCTACAAGCCATAAGCAGAAGAGAACATAGGGATTGGCGTCCTCAATTGTACTATTGGCGTCATCAATTGTACTCTGTGTGTCGTCATCAATTGTACCGTCGTCCTCAACTGTACCTTCATTCTTTATTGTACTACTACCTCCTTTAGTTTAGGATACCACGTTCCATACGACAAGAATGCATAGGTCTTATACAGTTATGCACTTACATATCTCTCACCCCCGTCTGCAGCTTGCTAGACTGTGTCATGCGGTGTCGCTCTCCCTCATTTCTGGACTGCTTTGTTCAAATGCTCGGTACCGAGGAGACCGCTGCTGACGCCCGAGGAGATGCCAGCTGCCCTTCACCTCTTGCCAGCAAATTTCACATGGCTGACAGGGAGACTTGGTATGCACCGACAGGGTGGCGGCGTAGGTGATCTGGTCGCCCAAAGCCAAAAGATAGACACCGCAGACTTACTTCGTCGTCTCAGACAGTAACTCCACTACCTCCATTCTGTAGTCGAAAATACATACACTTATAAATTACATCGTACCAAACATGCACAAATAAACTACAAATATATTAAAACAATGCAGTCGTACGTGCGCCGCGAGCTCGTCGCACGAAGATAGCAGATAACTTTGGGGGAAATACTATAATGAAATGCTAAGTTTACGGTTGGCGCGCAAGTAGCGGATGCCGCTCGTGCGAAATGTATCCAATTGTGGGATCGTTAGGCCATAAAAAGCGCGAACCCTTATCCTAAATATGATCCGTTGGTAAGTAATGTACTGGCTCACATCTGATTCAGCGTACTCAAAATAACCTAGCCCTACATATAATCGCACATGCCCAGCGAAGTCCTACCTCTCAACGACAGCTATCATGACTTCATTACACGTGTTCTCCTCTTCATCGGCCATGCTCGCACCGCCACCGTCCTCCAAGGCTAGTGTTGAAGTAAGGTGGTTGGTGGCAATATCTGATCTCGTGTCAGCCAGCTAGTCAGAGTGCTTAGCGAGAGGGAGCTTCAAGATGAAGCAATGAGAACGACCTAACTCTACCAACATGTTAGCTATATTTGCTATACACTGACAAACAGTTTGCAAACAGTAGTGTTAGCTGTACAGTTAATGTTTGTGCGAACACTACGTGCTGGCTTGCATTCCTCCAACGCTTCGTTTTAATTCTAGTTCACATTTGCGTGTTTGTACTTATCCAACGCAAAGAAAAATAAATTCGTTAGGATCTGTTGCATTCAGTCCCAGCATTTTGCTGAAGGTTAAGCCTACAAGTGGCAGAAGATCAACGAGGACCGACGTTAACTACCTTCAAGCATCCATTCGTTTAATTAGTCAAGTGGAAATACATGTATATAGCGGCCCTATGGTATTATTAACGGTTAATTAGAACTCTTCACGACGTACTGCTGCCGTTGACATTACAGCTATCGCCAACAACACCTTCGTCTTCAAATCCGCCAAGTACGCACTCCGACGAAACTCGAGCATGCTCGAGCACCTTCGACACATCGTTCAGACTCCCCAACACTCGAAGCAAAGCCGCCACCAAGTCAATGCTAGTCTCCAACCGCACCACGCGATCACTGTCTTCATCGAATTGGAAACTCAACGAGCAGCTGCACTCCAGACGCTGGTACGATAGCCCATGGTTATATCGCACTTGGGCTCCACCCGCCAGCTCTTGCACATGCGGGAACACGTGCCGCAACGTGAAATCCGTCACCGTCCCGCTGAGCTTTGCTCGGGCAACCGTCACACCAGTAGCCACCGACTCGATCCGCTGGAGCTTTAGGTGCGGGATACCAAAGTACTGAAAGTACAATCGCAGCTGCTCCATCAAAGCCTCGGTTCCTCGTAGTTCTCCCATCGCCGCGTCGTGTGTGAACGACCTCTCCAGGATGGCCACGAGCTGCCGAGTCTCCATATTGTTTTTCTCTTGAATGTTGGCTATGCGCCACGGCGAGCGGAAGCTAAATCTCGACCAGTCGGAAGACCTCTGCTAGTATAGACCACGGGCTCTGGTTGCTGTTCTCACGGGACGACAGATCTCGATATCTGCGCTTCAAAGTGTCCAACCCCTGGTGCAGTTGCTCGACACTCTTCTTAAGCACCAGTTGAGCATTTCTCTGCTTGTCTCGATATCGAGCCTGATTAGCTCGGCATTGCTCCCGCCGACGGAACTTATTGGCATCAGCGTGTCTGCGTTTGTATGACTCCTTGAGTTTATCTCGATTTGAGTTTATCTCGACTTGAGTTTATCTCGACTTGAGTCCATCTCGTCCAAGACCGATCTCGACGTCGAGGGTGTCTTCCTGCCGGCGCGTAACTGCGTTGGTCTATCGGCTGACATGCCAGTTAGAGAGAGAAGTGCATCCGATGCCTCCCCTGTGGCTCTGAATTCGTCATGAAACGACACAAGAGAGCTCTCCGTTCGCCTGGACGTGGCGTATGGAGCCACTGCCGCCTGAAACGGCGACGTGGTGGCCGCGACGTCGACATGGTGGCAGCCTGCAGAGGCACGTGGTAGCACGAGGCCCACGAGGTCGTTGCTCAACTGTCTGTCTGGGCACGAGGGGACATTGGCTCATCGATTCTTCGAGTGGCGACTTGTCGGCGAGTAGGGCGATTCCATTCTGAAGTATCACGTGGCGTTGAGAGAAAGTTGTAGAGAATCGTTGATGGCGAGCGAATGGCAGCAGAGCTGTCGTAAACGTTCCGGAAGGATAATCCCCGCAAACAACTTGGCTTTTGTAAGATACCCACAGGTATTAATACAGTACGTACCGGTAGGTGGAATACCTTGAGGTTCTGTCTACCGACAGCCAGCATTGTGACTAAACGCGACCAAGCCGACTGTCTACCAGTGCTGTCAGTCGGATTGGCAATGCAATGACACGAAACTTTCCAAACGTCTGAACCTTTAAGGTTAATGTAATTCTACTCGTTTGTGAGTTGTTACAGAACGTTCGCACCCTTTTTATCAAAGCAGTAAAATTATAAACTACTGGTACTAACTTGACATGTGAGTAGGTCTGGACCAGCAATCTCTCTGCCGCCTGATTTGTGACAAGCGACGTCTGTAACTAAACACTCCATCGGCGTTGGTCTGTAAACGACGTGCAACATCAACCGAATACCAAAATTGACCTTTAGATTGGTTATTTGCAATTCATCAGGCAGAATTTTTGAGTTTGTAGATGAAGCGATCTCTGAACTTGTTTTTCACGGTGTTAGGGCAAATCGAAGAATCTTCTTGCCGTCAGCAGAGACATGCATTTACCAACAACGTACCAGTAGTGTTCGTATGTTCGGGCAAATACATGTAGAGTACAGTAGTCTCCGCTGACGGCAAGAAGATTTCTCGATTTGCCCCTGGAAGTCCCACATCGATTGGCGCAACAAACACTTGATTGTTACCGGTAAACGCATACATGTATGAGCTTGGCTGGTAAATATACATGTATGTGCAAGATCAAGATTTGAATATAGAATCAATGGCGTAGGGATCTATGATAGATTCTATTGGCGTGGGGAGTCCACAGCGCTGCATTACTGTACATATTGGCAATAGGTGGCTGGTACCTGGTACATGTCAATGTAGGCAGGCCAGCATAAGTGGATAGTGGGGCAAGTGCCTGCCTACTATTAATAATAGTAGAGCCTATTGCACTGTAGCCTACAGTCTGTAGGCAAACAGCCTGGTAAAGATGCTCCAGATCACGTGCGGGCTGTGTTATTGCCAGAGCCAGACATATTACACGGCGCCCGTAAACAGCACGAAACATAATCTCTTTTGATTCTTGGTTAGGGCCTATACATGGCCAGTGCTCACACTGTGTTTGATCCACGGCGCAGAGCCGTCGTACTCCTTGTGGTTCACGCCCATCATGTACATGGGGATGGCGTCCTTGGGAGGCGCAGAGATCACCACCTTCTAGCAGCCGCCGTCGATGAGGGATGGATACTACACACACGTACCGTCACTACTTTAAACATTTGGCATTTAATCTTGGATTTCATACCTCTTTGGTCATTTCCCACAAGAGTTAGGCCATACCTGTATCTCTTCTTAAAGCTCAGAAGGAGGTGAACGCTGAAGATATGTTCACCTGTGTTCTAACACCTTATCTTCAGTGGGAGCGAGCGCTAAAATGACATATTGCGTATTTAGCCGAATGCTGAGTAAAACTAAAAATAAACGCACACTACACGATCTTATATTTTTGGTCGCAAAATGATCGAAGTGGCTGCTGACACTGAACAAACCAGCTGTTTCTGTCGGGGCAGTGTCAGATTTCGCCAATGCACGCCACTGCACGCAGAAGTTATTTATCGGTGGTAAATTACGGACCTCCCCAACGTCATAACTGGATTGGTGCCAGCGAACGAGTCATTTAGAACTTTCCCCTGCGGGACGCACGTCGCTGGCTGCCAGATGCTGGCCGCAGGAACCGCCCTCCAGACCCACAGCGTGCAGATGTACACTGACGAAGGGCCTGCTCAAGACGAGGACTGGAGGCTGCCGGAGTTGCGATGTTGAGTGTGAGCCTGTGCTGGAGCGCTAGCAACCCCCCCCCCCCGTGTATTGGTTGTTGTAGTCTGTTCTGTTTTGTGCGTGTATGGCCGTAATACTGAAGGTTGTAATGCTGAATAAATAAAAATTCTTTGATGCACGTTGGCTTTTGGGCACCTTTTAAGGTGTTTAAAAAAACGGGAGTGAGCGGTTGCGAAGTCGCGTAGCCGCAGCAAACCCGCGTGAGGTGCCCGCGAAGCAGGGCCGCATGTAGATCAACAGTAAAATTCATAGAATTACCAATCGGAGTATAGCATCAGGAAAATGCCCGCCTGTCTATTGCAGACCCAGACACGGACGGAGAAACCAGGGCCTATAACTAGGGAACATTCGGCTATTATTAGTATTAATAAGCCAATCAGAAGCTAAAGCCGGCATGGCATATAAATCGGTATCGGCCGGTACATGTATACGGGTTATCGGGTGTGGGTCATTTTTTTAAATAGCGTAAAAACAAAGAAGACTTCGAAGACTTATTTAATAAAAATGATCCACGCCCGAATACCATTTTTAATAATGGATAATGTTTATTGTTGAGAATAGATGCCAGATCAATTCGCCGTTTCCCTGGACGGCATAGGCAATCGATGCCTCTTCACGACTTGTAGGCACTATCTTTCTGCCGTGTGGATATGAATTGGAGATTGTGGTCGTGTCTTTTTCATTATTTGTAGACTATTTTCTAATGGACACGATCATTTAACGATACTCCGTCATCAGAAGTTACCAAAGTAAGCAAGTTGACCTACACGCTGCCCACCCGAGTACATGTACTACGAGTTTCTTAGGCCAGAATAAATTGCCGGTGCAGATGGACTGAATGGAGGCATGACGTTGGAGTTTGGCATCGTAATCTATGTGGCGTCATAAACCGACAACATACGACCTCCCATTCACTTGCCGTTTGTATACTGAGAACTGAGATTACGCAGCGACGATCACCTCAAGGATTACTCGTTTTACGATTTACGCCTGGCATACGGGGGG
>LGSN01000355.1:0-33807 GCA_001314375.1 Phytophthora podocarpi | reverse complement strand
TGGACGAGTGGCAGTCGTTGGTGGATGTAGCTGATACCGGTATAGTATCAGTAAAATTGTACAGTAATGTTTGTAGCGGAACTTATAAACCGAGGTGGGAAAGTCAAGCATTTAGAGCTACGTAATTGGCCACTCTTATATGAAGGTGTCCATTATAAGGTGAGGAAGTCGGTAAGCACCGCTGGTTAGTCTAGTTGTTTCCTCTTCTTACTGCAAGAACACGTTTGACGACACGAAGACCTCCAAGTCGGAGCAGTTGGGGCTCCAACTGCTTCAGCTCTTCCGACTGTACGAAGGCCTACCGGTAGGGGATAGTGGTAAAGCGTGGCAAGTCGTCCAAGTGACCCACATTACATGCCTTATATGTGCCCAGGTCCCTGTTTTGAAATAAAAAAAACTTCAGCTGATCCACCAATTTACGGGGTCACATCCTCCTTGGTAATCTGAGGTTTGCTGCGTCTACAGTAGATCAAAATTAAACGATCAGGTTACCTTAGTGTAATACGACTCGTAACTGCTACTTAATAATGGCACGTAGGAGTGTCTTCAATCTTCAAGTTAAATTAAAGTAAGTGATCGAAAGACAGCAAAATATCACGCACTGCAATTGCAGCCGTGAAACGTTTTGACGCTTGAGTTGAAAGCAGCGTTTTCGCGGCGGCCGCGTGTATGAATATACTACTGAAGTAGTCGGTAAATAGCATGCTATCAAAGCGCTGTTACGGCGGCAGCAAAAACCGCAAGTGCGCCAAACGGTAAAATGAAGAATGGAGTTATAGAATGATAGCTGGTGGAAATGGTATACATGTAGTACTTTCGAACTTTTTTCTGTATGTACTACGCTTGATTTAACGTCTAACACAGAGCAAACACCTGACTTTAACAGTTTTCTACATGAACCACGAGGTTGGCCAGTTACTAGAAGTAGCACTCCAGCAATTATTATTTATTTCAGCCTTTATCATGACATTCGTTACTTTACTTTACTAATCACACGCACTACACCAAACAATAATGGAAGCAAGCCTCCTCTAAACTCTATACTCTAAATTCTAAACTAAACTCAGCTCACATTGAGCTTCGCGGTGAGCTGTAGATTACCGCCTTGTGTGGATCGAGGCACCCACAGCAACAACGAACCGCCACCTGTGCCTGGAAGACCCAGGAATCCCGGACGCCACCGATCCAGATAAAGCGTCTTGCCTCCCAGAGCTGTCACGTTCGATCTCCACGTGACGGTCGTACCCGACGCGACAGCCACTTCATCGAACTTGTTACCACCAGACTTGATATTCACGGTTACGTCCTTCGTGTCAACACTCCTGAACGTAATGGTGACAGAACCGTCACCAATCTTGGTCCAGTTGCCAGCGCTGTTGTTGAAAGCCGCCTCCACAGTCTTCAATCCCAGCGCTTCTTTAGCAGAGCCATCGTCAACTTCACCAACAAACTCTGTGGGGCCGCAAATGGTCTGGAAGAACTCGGACATCACACCACCGATATTTTTTCTGTCCCAAACAGCGTAAAACGTTGCTATCTTGTCAGCGATCTTGTATGCGTATTGTCCGGCTGTCAGGTAGGTGCCGTTGTTGCTCGTTCCTGAGCTGATCAAGTCGTCCATAATACCCCCGATACCCTTGCGTAGCGTATCTCGAGTGGTATAAGCCGTAGATTCGTCAGACTCGGCAATCAGTTCGTCCATACAGTTGTTTGTCACGGTAGGAATTTCATATAACGCGAGGTTCGACTTGCTCATCGCAACACGGATGTCATCCTCCGAGATACCCGGGTTCTGTCGACGCAGTTCTGCCACCGTCATCCACGTTCGGTCCAGAAGTCGCTTCATGTCGTAACCACAGGTCGAGTTAGATTCCAGCGCCGTCTTTAAAGACGTAATGTCCGTCTCGTTCAAAGAGCTGATCGTCTCACCGAGGGTGATGTTCTTCATAAAACTCGTGAATGCAGTCCAACTGGAAAGAATAGCGGCGCCGTTGGCTATTACTTCTTTTAGGGTCAACTCAGCAGTATTCAGTAGTCTGTCCGCGAACTTGAATTGGTCATCCACTTTGATTTCGAGGCACGAAGCAATGGTCACTGGAATATCGAAGACCACATTATCTGTTTGGTACAACATTGTCAGTAGCTGGTCTCGAGGCGTCTGCGGGTCACACACTTGGACGGTACGAACGTACTTGGACAACGCCCTGACCAATCCCATCATCTCCTTGCTACACTTAAACGCAATTTGGATGCCCTTTGCCATCAGCTTGAACTGGCCGTACATGTTGTAGGTAGCTACGGAAAAAGCTGCTTGGGCCACGGAAGCAATCTTGGTTATGATTCCAAGTGCACAGTCGTCATTTTGGCGGATGCACTCCATTCCGCACTCGACGGGGTATGCAAAGGGACACTGTGCCCAGCATGTTCCAAGCTTGCCATCGAATCCCTGGGGGCACGTCTTCGCGATATGAGCTTCACGATAGCAGGCCGTGTCGGGTACAGTGCCCAGAGCAGAACCTATCCAGTTCTTGTAGGTGGACTTGATCGTGCTGGTTGCATTGAGCGCGTTACCAAATGTAAACCCCGAAGAACTGCCATCCACCTCTAACGAGGAGTCACTGTCGTCGTCGCTGTCGTCGTCGCTGTCGTCGTCGCTGTCGTCGTCGCTGTCGTCATCGCTGTCTGAAGAATCGTCATCAGTGCTTCCTATAGATCTCTTGTTGCCTTCACTGTCTACAGACTCGTCGTCGCTGTCTTCATCGACGCCGGATGACTTGGAGGAGGACACCGTGAAATTTGAAGTAATTGCAGTGCCATTAACCGTAAAATTGGCGGCTGTCACAGTTGCAGTTGGTACTGATGCTGCGCTTTGGTTGAATGTGTAGGACTGTGCCGAGGCGGCAGCATAGAGTATCGCGAATACGTGGGTTAGTACCAGCGGCAACCTGGTCATTCTACTTGAGACGCGTGCGGCGAGGAGGCCAATAGAGGCGACGATAGCCTCGAGCACCGCAAAACGAAGAATGCCTTACCGTTTAACCAACCCGCCAAACGCCTCTTTTACGAGCACCCACAGCTAGACAACTCGCTGTATGAGCCCTGGCATGTGGTGACCGTCTCAATTCCTATAGATTCGCTCGTGAACATTGTTGTCAAGACATAAACGCAGTCTTTAGGATTGCATCGAATCTACCGTTCCGGCGCAACGGCGAATCTAAGTTCATGTTCGTAGGCAAAGCCGCGGAGGCAGATCACCACGGACCAGCGTGGGGGTGTTGACGGGCCTCTCTCTCACTTCAGTCTTTGGATCGGGGCCACCAAAGTTTGGTGGCTCGTTTTGGACAAAGGCTATCGCGTTGATTAACATACATTCGGAGTACAGTATCATTTACACGACCAGATGGCCAAATTCAGCAACTGTGAGTGGGTCTGTCTCCGGGATTCAATTGGCTGGGGCTAATGCTTGCCGAGAATCTGCCGTCCTCCAAATCCCGTGGCGTGGTGATATCATTGGGATGTCAAAGAGGATTGGTTGGCCCATAAATGAGTCAAAGGTAATACTAGTAGCGATGTTGAAGTGATTTGCATCGATTGTAGATTCGAGGTCGAAGATATTGATACAATTTACAGTACATGTACCAAGGTATGTAGGCTGCATACCGCTGCAGTCTCCTGAGGCGGGTAAAAGCCTCAACAGACCGTCTCAAACTCATCAATCGTTTCAACGATTTAGCGCTGGACTGGATAAACAGCGAATCTACGTGCGCATCTGCAATTTCACCAGCGGTCAGGCCCCTGAACTGCTGGCCCCGCAGCGATTTCTGGACCTCCGCCTTATCTCCTGCACTGTTAAGACTGCATGATGTGATCCAATCGTCTTGTTCTCGTTGCTCTCTACTGTACAAATACAATACATGTATTGCTTTATAAGCGATGGGACGCGGTACATATCTCGCTCTCTACTCAACGCTGTGCTCGGCCTGACACTGGCGCACGCCATCGCTGCACAGCTGCGACGGTAACAACTTCCATGTTGCCATGACTTGCTTGCTCGAACAAACTCCCACGCGAAGGTATGCGGCTGAGAGTAGGTCATTCAAACGCTTGTTTAGACGCGGCAGCCTTGCTCCTCAGAGTGCGCAAAAACTCCCGTCGCGACTTCTCGTCGTTGTAATGTGTTGATCTCTCTTCTTCTTGCTGATCTCCATATTGGGTCTCCACTCTAGCTGAAGATACTCCACCGTCCATCACACTGTTATCGCTACCGCCACCGTTAAATCCATCCGATTGCTCGTATGAAAGCGCATCCAATTCATGAGCCAGCAGAAACTCACGGATCTCAGCGATCTGCCGTCGTTCCCGAGAAAACCTTGTGTGTTGTGCTCGATCGGGCCTGCTCATACTCTCGAATGCACGCTGAAATCTCCTTGACGAATGCGGCAATGGTAATGGCAACTCTACTCCTGCGTCACCTGCACCGGCAGCAACAACCGGATCCGCTACCGTGATCACCGGTACCAGAGCCGTCTTGTGTGGAAAGTAGTTGCAATGCTCGGGAACGTCAACCTGTACTTTTGCGACTAACACATGACACCCGGGACGGTGCAAATCCAGCTCTCGCGCTAGATACCCGGAGATCCTTGCCCCAGTCACACAGTGTTTCAGCACGGTATCCAGAAACTCATGCCACCGTGAGCTACCAACAACAAGAAAGTAAACCCCTCAGTACGCCGAACTTTCCGTTATCTCCTAATTTTTAGTCTATCAACGCACCGTTGTCGACCAACTCCTCCACCATCTGCAGGTAAATCCCCCGTTTCCAGTTCCGGAAGCGGATAGTCGTCGAAGAAGACACAGTCGAATTGGTCCAACGTGGGCAATTGCTGCTGCCATGTGCCAGACACAATTTCCACTCCTTTGTGACTTGCTGCAAACTGCTGAGCACGTTGCAGCGCCTCCTGATCGCATTCGATGATAGTGTGGCTTTCGGGCCGGAATGACTGGATGTGAGACGCCGAATAGGCCAACCCGAAGCCGATTTCCAGCACGCGGTCCGTCGGTTGGATGGCAAGTGCATCTACACACAGCTCCATGTATTGCTTTTCCCACTGCATCATCACCTGCTGTCCGCGGGAGCTCCAGAGCACCTCCTGTCCGAGCTCATCCAGCCCCTTGATGTTGCCCTGCGTCGTCATTGCAAACAAAATTGTGCAGATACATGTATACAAATCACAAACAGTTATTTTGTGAATTGTGATTTATGTATTTGTTTAGTCCAACACAATTATTTTTTTAGGACAACTTCAACTGACGGTGAGCATCGCATTGAGCTGCAGGTTGCCACTTTGAGTAGATCGAGGGACCCACAGTAACAAGGAACCACCTCCAGTCCCGGGAAGTCCCAGTAATCCCGGACGCCATCGGTCCAAATACAGCGTCTTTCCTTCCAGTGTCGTGACATTCGAGGTCCAGATCACAGTCCCCCCAGTGCCCACGTCCACCTCATCGATCTTGTCGCCCCCGGAGTGGATGTTCACGGTAACGTCTGTAGTATCAACACTCTTGAATGTGATGGTAACAGTGCGATCGCCGACCTTGGTCCATGTGCCGTCACTGTTCGTGAAGGCGCCCTGGACGATCGACATTCCCAACGCCTTTTTCGCAGTCCCGTCGTCGACCTCCCCGATGAGTTCTGTCGGACCGCAAATGGGCTGAAAGTACTCGGAAACTGTACTAGCTACACCCCACACATCCCAGACAGCGTAAAACGTTAACGCCTTATCCGCGATCTTGAATACGTACTCTTCAGCTGAGAGAAATGTGCAATGGCACATTTCTCTCAGCTGCTAGTTCCGGAACTGATAAGGTCATCCAAAATTCCGCTACAGGTCTTCCGCAGTGTGTCACGTGTGGCGTATGCTGTGGTCTCATCCGATTCTGCGATCAACTCACCCATGCAATTATTTGTCGCCATAGGGATATCGTTGTGTACGAGATTTGACTGGCTCATGGTCGCTCGAATGTCGTCCTCAGACATTTCCGGATTCTGTTTACGAAATTCTGCCAGTCATCCACGTGCGATCCAGCAAACGTTTCATGTCGTAGCCGCAGGTGGAGTTGGACTCCATCGCAGACTTCAGAGATGAAATGTCAGTCTCGTTCAACGAGCTAAGCGAGTCGCCAAGTGTGACATTCTTCATGAACGCTGTGAACGAGTCCCAGCTGGAAACAATTGCGTCACCATTAGCCAAAACTTCCTTCAAAGTGAGTTCAGCTGTGGTAAGGAATCTGTCGGCAAACTTTACGCTATCGTCAACCTTGATGCCGAGGCACGAAACAACTGTCACGGATATGTCGATAACCACATTGTCGGACTGATACAGGATCGTCAATAACTTGGCTTGTGAAGTCTGCGGATCGGACACTTTAATTGATCGAACGTACTTGGCCAGCGACTTGATCAAACCCAGCATATCCTTGCTACACTTAATAGCGACTTAAAGACCCTTCGCCATCAACTTAAATTCGCCATGAACACCGAGCGTCGCGAAGGATAACGCCGACTGGGCAACGACCTAAACCTTGCTCACAATTTCAAGTGCACAGTCGTCGACGGGATACGAATATGGGCACTGCGCCCAACACATACCAAGGTTACTGTTAAATCCCAGTGAACACATCTTCGCGACGTGAGCTTCCCAGTAGCACGCCCTGGTGGATGCAGTGTCGAGTGCCGAACCTACCCAGTTGACATAAGTAGACTCAATTGTGCTAGTAGCGTTAATGGCACTGCTAATCGAAACTGTTGTTTTCGTACGCTCAGAAGATGATGAAGATGACGAGGCGGATGCAACTTGTGAGGGAGGTCCATCCTTTATCTGAGACGGGTTGTCAACATTGTCTGTGGAATTGTCATCGAAGCTATCACGAGAATCAGCGTCAAGGCTCAGTGACACCGAAGTCGCGGCCAGTAAAATGTTTCCTGTCGAAAACGGGATCGTCACTGAGGTATCATTCTCCGTTACATTTTCAGCATGAACCACCGTCATCGTTGGCGTTGACATTGACCCGGACGTTGTTTCTTTGTCGAATGTGTACGTCTTTGATGAAGTCTCACCAATCGTCGCTGCGAAGACAACCAGAGCAGCCAGCAGTCTGGCCATTTTGTTGAGGTGTGTGTGGGGGTCTCAAACGAAGCAAAACGAAGAATGAAGTGGTCGAGATTACATCTCCTTTTACGAAGGTGAGAGGCAATGACAACTAACACCCTCTCAGGGTCGTCGACGACCACCTCAATTTCACCAGTGACATGTCGACTGCTGCTGCGAATCTGTATCCGGTGTGACGACGAATCTCTTTAACAAAGCCGTGAGAGGCAGATCGTTGTAGAGTGCTTGTCAGGTACTGATTAAATAAATTAGCCTACTGCGTAACGATGACAAGGGTGAGTGATTGCAGCTTGCTCAGCAACACTGACAACTATGGGCTTCTGCGTACCCACCTGGCCAACGCAATAAAACATGGAGAGGCGACGCAGGCTATCCACTTGGCAAGCTATTTTGCTTGCTGAGAATCTACATTCCGCGAGAGACGGGAGTAGTAGGTTGCGGCACATTTGAGCGGCAGTTTTTTTTACTTTCCGTAATTTACCACTGAGAACAATTCTGGAACCTTCTTTCGGACCAGCTGCTATTTTGACGACGCAACCTCTCAACCACCTGAGAGCGAAAGCAACGTCTTTTGGATCTTAGGGTAGTTTTAGAACAGCTCGACCGCTGAGATCTCACAGCTGTTAATTTCGTAGACGCCCACTCTCGAGTCACAAGCTCAACCAGCTCACCTCATTCACCATTTAACCAGTTCAAGTCGAGATGGAGCGCAACAACGAATTGGAGCAGCTCAAGCAGCAGGAGATACAACATCGAGCGTCGTTGAGTCAAATGAAGATCGAGGTAGATAACGCGAACATCACGGCAAAAGCGTCAGCAATGGAAGCTAAACAAGTAGCTGAAGAAGCAGCTGAAGCAAACGAAGCGGCGAAGAAGAACATGGAAGCTGCTGTTACAGAAGCAGATGCCAAAATGAAGAAATCGTGCGAGAATGCACGCACGAAGGCGAAGAAGGCTAAGCAGGAGGCCATAGATAGAGTCAATCAAGTGGCTAAAGAGTGGTGGCAGAAGGAGAAGGATGCTGAAAGGAAGTCGCTCGCTGATCAAAAGCAAGCTCAATCTGTGATGAGAGCGCAGCTCGAGACTGAGATTAAATACAGCAGCGCCAGACTGCGCTATAATGAGATACAAACAGATATATTGAACGAAGCGGCAGCTCCGGTTCCACATGTTCTGGATGATGCGATGGACACAAGTCTTTAGGACTCCTAAATTAGGAGTAGGTAAGAAAAGTAATGAATGCGATTTACCTCCCCTTATTTTTTTTCGATATTCCAATGATGCTATAAAAAAAAACTTTAAGAACTTAAGCCAGAAGTGCATCCACTTCAGCCTTAAGCTTAGGACACTTGGTCTTAACAAAGTCATTCTTGCTAAGCCACTCAATATAATTCGGATCAATCGATTGGATCTGTTTGATTGTCTTATTTTTATATTTTCCTCACGTCATCATAAATGACCCATCATCGTTTCCAAATTTGATGTAGAGGAATTGTGCAATAGGATCATTCTCAAGATCAGTAAATTGCTTTTGATGAGAGAGCCATCGACAGTAGGATGGGTCAGAGGAATATACCTCTTCAATAGTCTTGGACTTGTACTTGCCGAATGTAAGTGTCGAATTCATGGTATCTATATACCTACCCAGATACATATTAAAAAAATAAATTAATTATAGTAAATCAATTTGCTGCTTAAGCAGTGGTGAAATCAAGAACCTCACCTGTCAGACGATCATAACTCAGCTCCTGCTCACTAATGACAAGGATCAACATATTGACATCCTGGCAGCCGGCATTAGTTCCCTGAATCTGGATAGCTTGGGGAACGTCCTTTTCAGTCAGTCTCGATACGTCAGCAAGTAGAACACGGTTAGTTAGCGACTATGTCTGGTAGTCAAGGAGACCATTGACAAGTTCCGGAGTTAGATCACCGTTGATAGCGCCAATCTTGGCAACCTCATTGGTGAAATGATGGAAGTCGTAATCGTGAGAGATATCAAAGCACTGAGTCGAACCAATGCGAACATTGAAGTTGCGAATAGACGAACCTGGCTGAAGGGTCCAAGGGGCAGAGTCGAACGGGCTCTGGAACTCCTGAACAGCGACAGAAGTAAAACTTCCTGTCTGTTCAGCGAAAGGAAGTAGTACTACGCACTTAGCATACTTAACTGAAGCAGATAGCTGAAGATCAAAAGCAGCGTTGAGTTGCGTCGATTGCTTACCCGTACCAGCGCGTTGGTAGAACCACTGAGCGTAGCAATCATTGAAACGAACCTTTTTGACAGGCTTCGAGATAATAGCCTGAGGATTCTCAAGATGAACAAACGGAACGTATATACGAGCGGTGGTAAAAGGCATGTATGTTCCATCAATCGTGGGCTCAAGTGAATTAACAACCGCTCCCCAAGCAATGCTAAATCCAGCCGATGCAGCGAGCACACCAGCCATGGGATTACCGGTAGAAGAAGCCGCAACCATCACAGGGCATACATTACCGGATGCAAACGTAGTACTTGTCAGAGACATACCCTTACCAGAATCAACAGCAACAACAGACGAGCCCTGATTGACACGGAAACGAAGCCGAATCTGAGGATTAGCCATTAGATCAAGCTCCTTGAAAATCGGGTGAAGATCAACAAGCTTGATTTTTAGCATGTAGTTCCACGATCCCATGATTGCATTAGCAGTTGCAGCGCCGGCAACAAAAGCACCACGAGCCGTTTGGTTAGCAATGGTAGTAGAGGCAGCAGTTCCTCCAATAGAAGGCCAGGTGGAGGTAAAGTCCGCACCAGCCGTAGGAGGGTTAGACAAAAGACGTTTAACAAGACTATCATTAGCAATCGTAGCACCACCTGGGGGATTAGAAGTACCAAACGATGAAGAGAAAGCTGCAGTGTTCGAGTATCCGTCTCCATTCAACGAATTTGTTCCCGAGCTGTACGAAACAGATTGAGCAGCATCGGGGTATAGGAAAGACTCGGCACCATGCTTCTCAACGTACTGAGGACTGTATCCAGTCTGAGCTCGAATATTGTTCCATAAGAGCTTGTAGTCAGCCATTGAAACAACAGTCTTACCGTTAAGCTCAAGAGACATCGAGTCGATTACGTTCCAGTTGCCACACTTCAGTGTCGCACAAAAGCGGTTAGCAGCGGCGGTTTGAGCAATAGATCCATTCTTCATCGAGACCTTGTAAGGTAGCATGATGTAAGCGTCGCGGAGCGAGGCAAAGCCCTCGCTTCCATTCAACTGAGCCGTAGCATCAATCGTAATAACACCATTTTGGTACGAGCCCTGGTTAAGGTCGATAACGAAAGGTACTCGCTTGCCCGTCGATACCTTGATCTCAGGGTCGCTCTGGTACAAATACTGGTCGGAAAGTTGTGTTTCACTCATAGTGGAATCTATATGGTCTCTAATATAGTTTTAGAAAATTAATTATTATGGCGAGTCTTATCAAGCCAATCACCAGTGATCATGACCTCATCGAGCTCGCTGAGAAAATGAATGTGAGACTTGACAACATATTTGAATCAAGTGAGATAACTTCTCCTCTCCCAAAGAAAGGTTCTTTCCTCATTCTCCTACGACAACCTAATACGGATGTAGGTCATTGGACCGCAGTCTGTAATGGTGAATATTTTTATTCAATGGGGGAAGCAGCTCCAACAAAGTATGGAATCGGAAGGTACAATCCAAAGCAATACCAAGGAACATATGGAGATTATTGCGGTCCATTCTGTATCCTATGGCTCTATTCGAAACAATACCATAAGCCGAATGTTTTCAAAAATATGAAAGATTTGAATTTGACTATTCTTTCATAATTATGTCTCAAGCTATATAGCAATAATGTATCGCGAATTAACTATTTCCAGCGACGTACCTGCTCGAAAGCTAACCAAGGCTGTCAAGACCGGTAAGCTCTCACTAACAGCAAACGAACTCAAGGGTAGTGGCTCTGTAATTCACCTTCACCCAACTTCTTATGAAAAAGCTATTAAGGCTCGTAAGGTTGGACGAGGTGTCCGACTGGATATCACCCGACACGAAGTCAAGAAAGGATACAAGAGGGCCCAAGGCGGATCTGTATGAAGTAAAATTTGGGGAGGCATCAAATCAGCATTCAAGTTCGCTAAGGACTCAGGCATTCTTAGTAAAGCAGCTGATGCAGCAGTACCAGCATTGGCAAGTGCGTTGGGAGCCCCTCAAGCAGCTATTCCGGCCAGAGCCGCCATTAAGTCTATGACCGGTATCGGTCTGTATGACAGAGATAGCGATAGTGAAATGGGTAAAGGACCTACCGGCGGGCGCGTATCGGTAGCAGATGTAAAAAAAACCCAGCGAAATCCGCTCTTGGCTACGCAAAGAGAAAAGGAGTACTCACGGATGGAGTAGATGCAGCTGAGAGATACCTCCTAAGCAAAGCAACGAAGCCGGAACACGAAACACTTATCAAATCGGTACGTGGTGAAGTGCGTTGTCGCTACGGTGTCGGCGTCGCTAAGAGTAAGCGACCTGCTAAGGGATCGCAAGAAGCAAAGGATCGTATGACAGCTGTTCGCGCTAAGCGTCGAGGAGGCAGTTTTAGATTGTGAGAAGCAAAAAAATTACCTTTGAGTGCTTATTTTTTTGGCCTCAGAAGTAGCATGATCGATACTGAAGTATCGCGGAACTTGACCTTCTGATCGCTCTGATTGTAAATGGAAATAGTGATTGAAGAACGAGAACCATTGTGGCAATTCATCCACGCGTACTGACTCGGCTTGTATGAAATCAGCTGACCAACTTGGGCATCACCTCGATCAAATGCACTCAAAATATCACCAGAAGCCACATACTCATTCTTAATGAGATCGCAACGAACAACGTAGCTCGAGCTCGGATGAATCTGAGGGATAGTATTCGAAAGTTGAGCACTGGCTACTGTTGCAGGAGCAGATGGATACGTACCAACTGTTAAACCTACCACCTTACCGAAGGCAGCATTATCGATAATGATGCGAGGAACGCGGGTTGTAGTAGGTAATCCAGTTCCACCAGAGCTGTATAGGCCAGTAGCAGGTCGAGTGTAGCCAGTAGGAAGAGACGTTGGAGTAGCACTGAAATCAAACTGAGCAGCATAATATACGTTATTCTCACTCAATTGGAGATAGAAAACGTTGTTTCCCGATGAATCAATGAGATAGGCACCAGCGTTTACGAGTGCCGTTTGAATGCTCCGGTTGATATCAGCATATGAGTATAAACCATCAGGCAAGGTGATTGATAAAGTAGAAGTTGTAGCAGCTGTCGGAACTTCGATCTTGAATGAATTATTACAGAACTGAGCTGAGTCAATGTTGTACTCGGAGTTATACATGGATATGCTCTGAACCGCACAGACAACATCCTTGAAATCAGCGGCCGAACCAGGAAACAAGTATTTCCATGTCGAATTGTAGCCGTCCTGGACGAGATTAGTTGAATCGAGCTTAACAAACGAGGCCATGTTTGATGTATATTCATCCAATCAAAATATTTCCAAATTATTCACTATCGATAGTAATCGGTTGATTGAAATTATAACGAAGCTGGCCTTTGACGGAATCTACAAACAGCATTTGGCCTTTACGCTCAGTGGCTTTGTTGTAGTAATAGACGATGCTACGTTCATCAACTCCCCGAATATTGAAGTCTTTGACAACCATGACCAAATCACGCTTTGAATTAGCTTTTAGAATAGCAACATACTCAGCATTCAAGCGAATCATCTTATCAGTAGCAAAGTAGCTATGACTAAGGAATATCGTACTCAGCTTAAAGTGCCTCCCACGAGTAAAGTAATGTGAGAACAGATTCTTCTGGAGTAGCTTATCGTTACTGTAATCATCTATGATAACCAACTCAGGTTTGTTGGAGCTCATTGGGGTATGACGCACTTGATCAACACTTGAAGGTGTATCTGGATCAGCGAATGTGATAAATCCATCCAACTTATCACGGAGATACTCGTATAATTCCTGGTGTGGATTACGTGCGATGATCGTCAGATGGGCAAATACGTGAGGAGAATGCTTGAGAATGAACATACATAGATTATTCTTACCGCTAAACGAAGGGCCCAGAACAATCATTCTGAGCAGTGATTTGATGTCCAAATCTTGAATGTCTTTCATTGACGAAGCCTTAAACTTCTTTGGCAAAGAAGCGGCGAAATTCGGAATAGCGCTCATGATTATCGTTCGATCTATATAGCTTCAGACAAAATGAGTTCTGGTTTTTCATATCCGCAACCAATCTTTCAATCTCCAATCTACAACCCGGCATTCTATCTAACGTTAGGTGCGAGTGGGTTCTTAAGTTATGATTATGCTCAGACTCTGTACCTCAGTAAAACTGACTATAGATTGACATATATTTCGGGTCTTACCGTCGGTACTACAACGCAAGGAGTAGCTCTCGTACCAGGTGCTAATGGTGATATCAGTGGAATTGGTGCGTTGAGCTGTAGCAGCCTAACCGTGGGTGGTTCCGCTATAATAGCACCGCCATCATACGTAGTTGGTATTACGCCCGGGTCAGCGCTACCATCGTCCTTGATAGTAGCAAACAGATCGCAGGGATCAACAAGATTTCACTACTTGCTACTTCTACAACCGCTGGAGCTTTTGAAACACTCCTTAGCATGAGTAATGCTGATGCTAATCCAGCTACCGCAGAAATACAACTAAAAACTAGAGCAGCAGCATCGAGCGAATGTTTCATTGGATCTACCTCAGCATCAACGAAAACAGTTCTCATGGTTGGAGGTGCTCGTGTGATCACATGCGAGGACACAGGCAATGTATCAATTGGAGGGACAACGACTACATACAAGCTCAACGTGAATGGAACCGTCAATTGCACTAATATTTACCGATCAGGTATTATTGCTGATTTGACGATCATCTCTGCGATCACTAGCATTGGTACTGGTCAAGCATCAAAGGTACTAACGCTTGATGCATCTCGGAATGCAACCAATATCGCCTCGATTGCATGTGATACAATAGTTGCTAACACGACTACGAATATTCTCAATATCAATCCAACCACACTTCAGATCAAAGGAACCACATTGACCGCGACTGCTACTCAGTTGAATGTTCTCAATGGTTTCACCGGTACTACTGCTAACCTCAATGTGGTTAGCGGCACGTCTGCTACATCAGCTGATCTGACAAAGCTCAATGCAATTACGGCAACGGCAGCTGAGTTAAATTACCTTGACTTAACTTCAGGACCTGGTACTGCTGAAAATAATAAAGCATTAGTTCTTAATAGCTCTGGGAGTATTTCAGGTATTAACACCCTATCTACGACTGGAGCTATCACAGCTGGAGGTGCTATCAATGGTTTCTTGGCTTATGGCAACCAATCAGCCATTACAAGTGTTGGTTCGCTTACGGAGCTTGGTATCAACTCAACCCCTGCAACTGAGTATTTTTCAACCATCGGATCTGGTCTTGACTATCTTGATGGCAGCTATACCAGAATGTTATTATTTACTGGATCAAACATAACCCCGGTGAAATTTCAGATCGAAGTCCATAATGGTACGAATGTTACATCTGCAAACGCAACCTGGATAGGTAATTACACAAACAACGATCTGAGATTCGGAACGAATAATTCAACAACGATGATATTAACAACGACAAACCGTCTCGGGGTAGGTACAGCATCACCGTCAGCTCCTTTGCATATTTCAGGGAGCAACAATTTTGTATTCGGAGCAGGAGGAACGACGGTGTATCGGTTGAGAACAGATAGCGGAGTTACAGAATCCGCTCTTGGTCCAATCACATATAGTGTAGCGGCCATATTCGGAGGATATATATCATGCACTGCAATGGCGATGACCTCCGATCGGAGGCTCAAACGAAACATCCAAAAATGTCCTCTCGATTGAGTAAAACGCCTCTACGACCAATGCGAGGTCAAGCTATACGATTGGATCGAATCGGAGAATCGTGATGGTCAAGAAGTTGGTCTGATCGCTCAGGATCTCATCTCAGCGCATCTTACTGATTTAACAAGCGTCTTTTATCGGGATGATATCGAAGAGGGGGATGACCCAGTACTTGAACCAGCAAAAACGCAACTCAATGTCGACTATAGTCGTCTCTCCGCGTATAATATGCTCATGATCCAGCATTTACTGGCAAAAATCGATGAACTGGAAAAAAAATATCAGAGCTGATATAGATAAAAATGGTTATCAAAAGAATTTACCATCGTTCTTACTGGCTGACCAGTGGCTGTCAGATGTTCAAAGAGTTGTAGAGTTCATCGAAACATTCGAAATCATGTAAGCATTTTTTTCTTTGGTAATTTATAGCCATGGGCTGCAAGCCAAGCAAAAAGCTAAGATCAAATCTCTCAACTGAGCCTTATCAAGTCGTAGGCTCAACCATGCTTAACGCTGATCAGATCGTCGTTCTGGGCGATAGCGTGTTTCTCCCCACACAGAACGAGCAAGGCGACTCTGCGATCATTGAGATCAGCGTCAGCGATAAAAATATGCAGGTGTACCGGGGATACAAGAATACACTCGTTAGAGATGGCATAAGCTTATAGAGCAAACGTCTTCACAGCCATAGGTTTTTTCTTCGGTTGATACACCCAAACCCTTCCACCTTCAGTCTGAGTTGAGGCATCAGTTTTTTTTATTGACTTGTCAAGATCCGAAGTCCACACAGTGGCTTGAGTTTGTTGGGGGCGATCCCGAATGATTAGATTCTTCATGATTGCTTTCAGTTCAGCGACGTTGAGATCGGCGTTATCACCAGAACTACCGCCAGAACTTGAGATAATGCGAGGGTTGAAGAAAAACATGGTTATATTAGATCAAAGAGAATTATAGCAAAAGCGATGGTAAAAATTAATGCCATAGCTATATCAATCGAACGATAATATTCTTAAACTCTGAATCCGAAATTAGACGATTAGAATACATATCTACTGACAGACTCTTAAGCTACTTGATGATCGAAGGATTGTCATTCCCGAGTTCAAGTTCCCCCTTCAGCTTATCATACTCAGCTCTAAGAGATTCTAAGGGATCCTCAAGACGGTCATGGAAATTATACTGAAGGTGGGTAATCGCAAGAATCTCTTTGAATAGCTTCTTATCATCGATACCGAGCTTGTCGTATGAAGCTTGGTCAATATGCTGCTTGAATGCGAGGGTTCGAATCATGGCTTGGAGTTGATCACTAATTTCTCGCTTAGGACCGCATTTCCGACGATTAGGCTGAACGATTACCAGTGTCTTAGCATCAAGATCAGGGATTCTAATATACTTACTCCCCAGCTGTCGATAAACATATGCTGATGGAGTAGCTAAGCCTTGAATTTCGTTGAGGTTGTAGGTTCTACCGCGGCGTACTACACCTTCGAGTGGAGCAACACCAGCACCTCTAAGACCTCGACCAGTGAGTTTCTTTTTGATTCCACTACCCTCAAGTTCCTTCTTCTTATCATTATAGGCCTTAGCCTTAATTGAAATAGTGTATTTGTTGCTTTCATCGCAGACGTTGCAGCCTTCAGAGCTGATCTTGCTGCCTTCGAGTAATTTCCTTTCACAGCCTCTTTAGCTGCTTCATAGCCTCCCCGTACTTCTGATAAGCTGCCTCTGATTCATCGTGGAGCTTTTGGAGTGGATTTTCTTCTCTATCATCAGGTTCTTTGATTCGCGTAGATTTTAGTACATCGTTTAGTGCCTTGAGATTATCATCGAGGTTTCTCTTGATAACTTGATCATCATTCTGATGTATGTATTTTTCTAAATCTTCAAATCCTTGAATTAGAGTATTAAATGTATCCATCCATTGAATCGTTTTCATTAATCCTCTCAGCGCTTCTCCTGAAACTTGTCTGTGTTGAGAATTTTTGATATTAAGTGGTTTGTTGGTCGTTGGCTGACCAAAATAGTATGATTTGTGCAGTTTTGCTCCTTGGTTTGTTTCGACTACCGGTTTAAGTCTGAAAGCGATATTGATCCCATCGGATTGCAGCTTAGAGTAATAGGCTTTTAGCATCGTTTTGGCTTCGTTATCGGCATCTGATTTAGTTGAATCCATTCCTTCGTCAGCTCCGTTTAGGACTCCATGTTTAGCCTCTCCATCACCTGATTTGAATTCCTTTGTAGCAAGTTCAGCATCCTTGCTTCCGACAAACACTAAGTCAATTCCTCTATCATTTACCATGTTAATAAATGACCGTAGCGTACTCTGCCAATTCACACGTTTAGTAGTGGCTGGCTTAACTCTATCACTCTGCATACCAAATACGCTGACTGAATTACCATCAATCCATATGTATCCATCTCTATCGATAGGCAATGACTTTGCCGAACCATTGATAACTGGTGTTATCTTCTTTCTCAAACCGTTGGACTCAAGCAGCTCCTGGTTCTTAAATATAAGCCACAAGATTTTCCTTTTGCTTTCATCATCGTCCAATTGTGTAGAAGTTGATTTATCAAACAGAAAGCTATCCTCGAGTCGTTGTTTAGTGCGATCAGCTTCATCGCCGTCCGATGGATTGTCCCGTTTTCTTCTCCCATACCACAAGCGGTTTGTTATACTCGGGAAATGTCTCTGAAGCTCTTTGCTTCTGATTGGCTAGATACGATATGAATCTTGGATCATGTATGATGAAATCTTGCAGTGAGCTATATGTCTCGGACCAATCCACCTTAGGTACTATTACCAATCGTTTCTTAGCTGTATATAACTTCGCACCACTCCTGACATAGTATTTACTCAGTTGTCTGCCAGTTGAGTCAAGTGGATGCAGATCCAACTTTTCAAGCACTGGGTAAATTTTAAACATCTCGATTAGAGCTTCTTTCGCTTGTTGTTGCTCATTTAACTCGTCATCGAATGGGTCTTCAATTTGAGCTTTAACTTTGACTTCACCACTCTGCGTTCCAGTCTCAACCATTTGTGGTCGTGCAACAACCCCTGAATCAAGCGTTTGTGGTTTAGTTTCAACGTTCCTATCAGTAGTAGAGGGGCGTACAAATACTGAAGCATCATTCATCCGTGGTTCTGCATCTACAGATACATCTACCATTCGTACATTTGGCTCTACTTCGGTTTGAGTACCACTTTCAGCTGATGATAACTCAGGGTTTGTTTGAGAGTTTTTTTTTTAATTCCGCTTCGTCAGTTTGAGTTGATTCAGTAGATGTTTTCGGTACTGTTGTAATACCATTCGATACATCACCGGACCACTGAGCGCCTGCATACATGTCTCGCTTTGTAGAAGCTTGACGAACGCGACGTTGCGTTCGTTCAAGTAGCTCCTGGCGTTTTTGCTCTTGTTGAGCAAGACTGCTGAAATTAGGGAACATTGTGTTAATCGTATATATCATTAGCGGACATAAAAAAATAAGTTTTCTACCAGTAGCTCGGCATGACTGAATCATGTGATGAGTAGTTGTACTGATGACAGATTTGATTCCGCTCATTCAGCATGTTCAGGTAGCGATCCTTGATTCTGCTTACTTCTTGAATGATCCAAATCTTCCGTCGAAGCTGATTTAGCTCGCGCTGGTTTTGTAAGCAAGATGGACACATAACTTTATATCTATGGGTATGACTATATACTACCTGCTATTTTTCCTACTCACGAAAAATAATTCCATTTGATATAATGACTCGAAGCAAAGAGGATGTCTCTCAAACCTGATATTAACAGCTGTGGCGAAGTTATTATTTATTTTTGACTCCAGTACTCGTTTTCAAGGGTTGATCGACGGTTCTTATTAATTAAGCGTAGATTATCCTGAGGTCCCAGGAGTCGGACTCATTACCAACCCACTTAACTAAGTATTTGTATTTACCAGATCGCATTTTTTTGTGGTCTAAGATCTTGTCGGCTTCTAAGATATCACCCTTGTTAATCGTGGCGTCAGTTGTCTTCGTTTGCACGATTTTCAAATCGTTTGATGATTTGTAGAGTGTATGACCATTCTTTGACCTGATTTCAACTCGGTATCCGTCCATACCTACAATTGTATAGACAACTTTGCTCCATCGTGCAGCATCCTTGTCAAATGTTAGCTTCTTGAGACGGTAAAGGACGTTTGTACCTAATTCGAGCTCGTTTTCAATCTTTTCCGCTTCTTCTTGGTTATGAGTAAGCTCTGCTTCTATAACTTTACCTTTTGCATCGTTTGGGGTCATGCCAATCGATCGGTGAATAGTGGTATTGTAGTTTGTGATAATATCACTTACCAGCTTTTGTGTGATCCGCTTCGGAGACACTTTGGTTAGTCGCTGCTTCACGATTCTGTTAAATCTTTCGATTTTACCCATAGTACCATGATCACCAGGCTCGTTATTAAAATGTTCGATCTTATTGGATTTGAAGAATTCTTGTGCCTTTGCATTCATGAACTCGCTTCCATTGTTGCTGGTGAGTATATCGACCTTATTACTACGAACAAATGCTTTCAGAACGGTTAGCACGGCTGGAGCAGTCTTGTTTGATAAAAACTTAGCATATCCAAGGCGAGAGTTGATGTTGATAGCTATAAAAATTGGGCATTTCTCCCAAAACGCGAGGTCCATTTGCCATGAATTGGGGTTGTGAGAAGCAATCCTGAAGCCGTCATACTTCCGCTTTTGCTCCTGAAATCGTTGAATGTCTGTCTGTGATGCAAACCACTCCTTTACAACTTTGAATATAATTTTAGGGTCTAACTCTTTCGCCTTCTGATACAAAGCTTGAGCACCTACATATCCCGTTTTGAGGTCATAGTATAGCTTTGTCAGTAGCTGCTCCATCGTACCTATATGTTAATTAGACAAAAAAAATACCCCATTGGTGTAGTTGCTTAGATATCCAAAGCTACGGTCGTGATTCCATCCTCAAGTACGCGACGCTTGTCGTAATAGTAGTTCAGGGCCGTCTTAGTTTGGCTGTAGGTAATGATTGACTTCGTCTCCTTGCTTAGTCTAAATCCTTTGTTTGTACCTTGTAGTGTGATGCGATCACGGACAACAGCTTCAAAGCCATCTGGATTAAGTACATCACTGTTCCGACCACCTCCCTGCTGCACACCCTTGGCACTAACCTTGACCTTGTAAGATTCATCTGGTAGGTAGCAGATATAGTTCTTCGAAGATAGAGATACCATAGCATCACCAGATCACTCACCCTTGAACAAACCAGGTGTGCGACGGTCAAACTTAGCGACATCATTGTTATAATCGCGTGGGAACCAATCATACTTGTGCTGCTTGAAGTGCTCACGTAGCTCAGGCTTGATACAGTCTTGAAACGGATTCTCACAGCTGAATGCGATATAAGCAGAGTCTGTGTCCATCTCCTGGTATTGGAAGTCCGAACGATCGAAGTAGAAGTCGATGCAGTCATAGTAGAACTGCAGCTTGCGTAGTTTGGCGAGCTGATAGATGGCAATCGACAAATGGATCGGGTTCTTGTTCTTGAGCCTCCGCTTCTTCATGGCGATCTCACACGCATCATTAAGCTCCTCAAGCCCATGGAATGTGAAGTGCTCGATTTTGTTCTTGATGGCTTTGTCGCTTGACTCGTACTTGATCTCTTTATGCTTGCTCATGTCCATGCCAGATCGGCCGAAAGCGCTGTTGCCTACCAATTTCATCATCTCAGCAATCATTGCCTTGGACTTGTCAGCATCTCCCTCACGTCGAGCGTTAGAAACTGCCTCCATAAATGAAGCAAACGCTTTATAGGAATTGGCTTTGATGAAACCGTATGTTTTGGTGATCTCCATTCCATGGGCGATGTACCACTTGAGCAACGGAGCATAGATAAGAATCTTTTCGCCAAAGTTGCTACCAATTAGCTTACGAGCTGGCTTTGTTTGCGCGCCTCGTTGTACTCAAACATGTGCTGACCAATAATATTCTCATCGCTGCAGTCGATAAGCGTGTTCTTGGAAATAGGGGTCATCTCACTAAAGTACTCTTTGAGGTGTGGTGGGGTACGAATATCACACTCGAGGAAGCCAAATATTTTGTCATTAACAATGTCGCTGATGATACCAGGATACGCATCAATCGTAGTCAATCGACCACAAGGCATCTCATTACTGAGTGCCCACAGGTACAAAGCATTGGCATCGTACCCGATGATCTTCTTACAATCTTACCACCCCGAATCTTCGTCTCGTTGCGCTTGGCATAGCGACTGAAGATAATTGAAGGACCACCAGCGATGTTAGACTTCATCTTAGCGTAGATATCCTTTTCCTCCTTGTCGATCGAGTAGACCAGTCTGTCCGAGTTGAACTCAAGCAACTTCTTATACCGAAATCCCCCGAGCGACATGTCCTTACGAGCGGTGTTGCACTTCACACAGCTGATCACGATGTCGCCGTCGATGTGGCCGATATTATTGTTGATACGATCTGCTGAAGCGGTATCAGCGGTCAGCTGGCAGTAGCATAGACCACAAAGATACTTTTGCTTTTGCAGCAATGTATTCAGGTGCTCGAGTGTCATACTAAATTCTCGCTTTGCCTTAGCATCCTGACTCTTGTATCCACCCAACCGGTTAGCTGGAAATTGGAAGACGTTAACAGGCTTCTTATCAGGATATTGGAGATTAATGAAGCAGGTCTGATACATGACCTTCTCGGAAAGTCCAGGTAGCGATACACCATCCGCGAACATATCCAGATCGAAACGCTTGAAGAGTTCTCGCTGAGCCTTGATAGCTTTGATGAAGGGGACTACGTCGAGATTGTTGTACCAGATCAGTAGGTCCTTGATTGATTTCATATCGTAGTACTCCCACACGAACTTCATTCGCTCGTAGTCATCACCGGTGAGGCTTGTTCCACGGAGCTTGCTGTCGAAAGCTGACTGCGGAGGTACTTTTGTCTCGTTGAGTACGTTGAATGAGGTAATGTACTCATAGGGGAAGATACCCTTACCCAGACCGCAAACGCATCGAATCCTGTCATCACACTTGCAATCACCAAGGTATGTTGATAGGTATTTCGCATAGCTTGTGCCTGCTGGAACATAGTTGCTAATGTCGAGCGTCTTCATGTCCGCTGTGGCGATGCACATGTAGCTTGGGTTCTTAATAACCGATTTGATGCTGTCCATACCAATCGTAGCGAACAAATCTGCCTTGATTAGGTTAATATCGTACCGTCCAGAGTTAAAGCCAAGGACTGGTACCTGATCCAGAGTTTGCTTGATCTTACCGTAGTCTGACCGCTTCTTACCGTAGCCAAGCTTGCTGTGGAAATCAAAGAAGCTGGCAAAATCTCCAGATCGGATCCAAGCATCAACATCCTGTGTCTTGTATGTATTAACAAGAGAAACACCTGGGATCTCCATACCTGTCAAACCTTGCGCGTCGATAATCTTACGAAGCAAGGGTTTGTACTTGGAGACATTGTATTGCTGAATCTTCGTTCCAATATCACTGATGTATTGGAACATATCCTTGAGCAATTCCTTTGGATCATCATTTACGAAGCAATGTACCTCCTCCGTCAAGCTATCGGCTATCGAGACAGATACAGGGATGTGCTCGTTTGTGAAGACAGTATTCTCCCCGTGTTGAGTCGCCGTAGGCTTAAGAATGGCCTCAAAGTCATACACAATGAAATGATCGATATATTGATCGGTTTTCTTGATAGAGTACTTTGTCAGTAGCGAGCGGATTGTATTCGAAGCTGGGCGATAGATAGTTGGCTCTTCAGGGAACGATTCAATATTCACGAGCTCGCACTGGTTCTTCTTATGGTTTCGAAGCTTGTCAGAGCTAACAAATATCATCTCACACTTGGAGCATTGATATTTGCACTGGAGCATATCGATATTCTTGATGTAGAGAGCATGGTTCTCATGAGATAGAATATTGATAACATCGTACTCCTTGTCTGAACGTCGGATGCATTCAACCTTCCCCGTTTCTACATCCATAGTAAATACATTGATGTTTAACTGAAAGTAGTCCTTGAGTTCGTCGAACTGAAGAATGTCGATTGGTTTGAAACTGCAAAACAGACTTAGAGTATAGTTGATATCCTTGTACGAGCAGTACTACTTGAATGCGTGCTTTACCAGAGATTGGATTCTACGCGGATCTTTTTTGGAGTCTTCCTGCTTGTGGTACGCGATGCAGTGAAAGACACACTTGTTGTTAGTCTTAGGAAAATTGATTACACTCTTGTTGTCGTGGATAACCTTTGGAATGACAGCTTCGCTATCACCCAGTGCGTGTTCGCGCTTGTAGATGAAGATCTTGAATCCAGTGATTGCCTTTACGAGGTATCCAGACTTGGGGTAGTTGAGCTTGTCAGCTAATTCCATCGAGCGAATCTCCGAGATGACCTTCTTGCGTATATCAGCCTTACTATTGATAGCAATAGGGGAGTTGAACACTGAGGTGTTGCTTAAATTCGGGTGGAAGTAGCGGGTCTCGCTGTCATCGGTCCGACTGACGAGATCGTATCCAAGCGCGATATTAATCTTGAAAGCAGACTTCTGACTCGCAAGTACGTTCTCGAGCTTGTCGTAAAATTCAGCAGGCTGAATTCCTTCGTATAGGTGAGACTCGACATGGTTGCCTTGGTAGAAGCGATACTTCGGGTCAGCCTTGTAGTCGGGAGACGTGTGCTTCTTGAGAGTATCGAAACTAACATTGTACTGCTTAGCTACCAGCTTCATATTTTTGGGATGGGAGATGTTGCTGACAAATACCATCTTCCCCGTACGACCACGTACCTTGGCATGGTAGCTACTACCCCATTTGATAGGCTGAATATTCAATCTCTTTAGACCTTCGAGCTCGTATGCAAACATGTTGTCTATATATTATTCTCGTAGATTTGACTTTATAATATTTTGGATCTTGTATCAGGATCGACTTTATATCATACTAATATACAAAAAATCTGAAATTAATTAATTCAGATAGTTGAAGTATGACTTGTTGGAGGTTTTAAACCAGTTATAATATCCAACAGCGTTATCAGTTTCAGTCATTGCCTATATTAGACTTGACTTTTTACCTGAGAATTTTTTTTAATTAATTAGTTAAGTTCGGTTTCGTTGTTAGGTTCGACTTCACCTTCACTCTGGGCTTACGCTTGCGTGCTCGAATCTGGTCCCTGTTCTTGTCGTCGTATCCCTTTTGATACGACAAACGAGCTTCACGTGTGCGCTGATAGTAGCGCTTCTGCGCCGCCTTAATGCGCTCCTTGTTAGCTTGATATTGCTCGGGTGAGTATGCCATCTCTATATATTATGAACTTTATATTTGTCAGGAATAAACATAAATTAATTAGTGTCTCACGCAAAAGTAAGTTTATTTCTTTCATCCACGACCACCATTGCAACTCGCCACAGAAAAAAATACGTGGATTCACTTACCACTGGCGCTACAGACTATAGCTCATCCTTTGTTTCACCTTCGGTATCAAGCGGCAACGAAGACGGTAATTCGGGGATTAATCCATGAAATGTGAAGCCATAGGATTGATACTGCTCGTTCTTCGCTGAGCCATCAAGTCCACCACCAATATATCCCACTGGTACTCCCCTTTTGGTGCACACAATCGCGCTTCCAGATAGACCAGGAGCTGACAAAGATGAGAGAGTCATTTGGTTTCCGCTCCAACCGGTGATTTTAGCTGGAATGATGGCGTAATCGTGCTCAAAACGTTGATCTTGAAGAGCGCCAGGAAATCCGAACACGTCCACACTCATCGTGTCATACACTTTAAGGGACGTTTTACATCGAACGAGCTTGTTATTTCGTGGCACAGGAACTTCGAAGATTGCAAAGTCGAACGCAGCCGAACTACGCCAGCATGTGTCACTGTCGAGGCTGAATCGGTGGACTTCTTCCGGCTTCGTCGTATCTGGAAGGAGCTGCTCCACCACAACTAGAGGCTTGTCTGATAAAGCTGGTGTTGTTTTTTTCATCGCTGCCGTCCATTGAGATTTACGACGTGGTTGCATTGCAACATTGGCGTCCTTCACATCAGCATCTTTTCTTTTCCTTCCATTTGTTTTCCTTGAGGGGTGAAGTCTCAAATACCGTTTGATTTCAAGCTTGAAGTCGGCGCTCAAGTGATCAGTGAATGTGGTGTCGATCCACAGGTGCAAGTTCGTCATAAGATACAAGTGCGTCGGCGTTTGGTCTACAACCAGCGCCGTTCCTGAGCACACATCTTCCGAGGAAACTCTCACAACTGACTTCCACAAATTTAATTGAACATCAGGATCCACGGTGCATAAGTCTTTCGCGCTCCACGCGACATCCTCTCCTGTAGACCGTGGACCCACCACCAGCACGTGAACTACGTCCTCTCCTAGCGAAACACCAGGCCCGAAAAGGTTCGGCTTGCTTAGCTTCCACGACGCACGCATGTGCAAATACGATGAAGTGTCGATTTCGCTCTGAAGCAACGTGTCCAGGTCTTCGTTGTCCGCCAGCCACGCGTCGCCCTTCTTCGCCAGGAAGAGCTGCAGGTCCTTGGCGTCGCACGTGATTGTCGATGAGTTCTTCACCTTGATCGCGTCCTTCAACTTGCTAACCTTCGCAGCATCGTCGATCTCCACATCGAACGAGCTTCCTGCTTGACCAGCGATCACGCACTGTAGTGAAACCACCACCATTTTTCCGCGAGCCGGCGGATTCTGGAATGAAGGGAGGAATTCCCGTTCGTATTTAAGCGGAAATGAAGGCTTGTCACATAGACTTCCAACCAATGATGAGACGCCACGCGTCGCGCTATTCCTTGCGGTAAAAAAAATTGCCGGCGTAATGTTCTATTGCATTTACCAATGTATACAAGTATTAATAGTTTGAATGAAGCTGTACTAAAACTACCCTAAGATCCAAAAGACGTTGCTTTCGCTCTCAGGTGGTTGAGAGGTTGCGTCGTCAAAATAGCAGCTGGTCTTAAAGAAGGTTCCAGAATTGTTCTCAGTGGTAAATTACGGAAAGTAAAAAAACTGCCGCTCAAATGTGCCGCAACCTACTACTCCCGTCTCTCGCGGAATGTAGATTCTCAGCAAGCAAAATAGCTTGCCAAGTGGATAGCCTGCGTCGCCTCTCCATGTTTTATTGCGTTGGCCAGGTGGGTACGCAGAAGCCCATAGTTGTCAGTGTTGCTGAGCAAGCTGCAATCACTCACCCTTGTCATCGTTACGCAGTAGGCTAATTTATTTAATCAGTACCTGACAAGCACTCTACAACGATCTGCCTCTCACGGCTTTGTTAAAGAGATTCGTCGTCACACCGGATACAGATTCGCAGCAGCAGTCGACATGTCACTGGTGAAATTGAGGTGGTCGTCGACGACCCTGAGAGGGTGTTAGTTGTCATTGCCTCTCACCTTCGTAAAAGGAGATGTAATCTCGACCACTTCATTCTTCGTTTTGCTTCGTTTGAGACCCCCACACACACCTCAACAAAATGGCCAGACTGCTGGCTGCTCTGGTTGTCTTCGCAGCGACGATTGGTGAGACTTCATCAAAGACGTACACATTCGACAAAGAAACAACGTCCGGGTCAATGTCAACGCCAACGATGACGGTGGTTCATGCTGAAAATGTAACGGAGAATGATACCTCAGTGACGATCCCGTTTTCGACAGGAAACATTTTACTGGCCGCGACTTCGGTGTCACTGAGCCTTGACGCTGATTCTCGTGATAGCTTCGATGACAATTCCACAGACAATGTTGACAACCCGTCTCAGATAAAGGATGGACCTCCCTCACAAGTTGCATCCGCCTCGTCATCTTCATCATCTTCTGAGCGTACGAAAACAACAGTTTCGATTAGCAGTGCCATTAACGCTACTAGCACAATTGAGTCTACTTATGTCAACTGGGTAGGTTCGGCACTCGACACTGCATCCACCAGGGCGTGCTACTGGGAAGCTCACGTCGCGAAGATGTGTTCACTGGGATTTAACAGTAACCTTGGTATGTGTTGGGCGCAGTGCCCATATTCGTATCCCGTCGACGACTGTGCACTTGAAATTGTGAGCAAGGTTTAGGTCGTTGCCCAGTCGGCGTTATCCTTCGCGACGCTCGGTGTTCATGGCGAATTTAAGTTGATGGCGAAGGGTCTTTAAGTCGCTATTAAGTGTAGCAAGGATATGCTGGGTTTGATCAAGTCGCTGGCCAAGTACGTTCGATCAATTAAAGTGTCCGATCCGCAGACTTCACAAGCCAAGTTATTGACGATCCTGTATCAGTCCGACAATGTGGTTATCGACATATCCGTGACAGTTGTTTCGTGCCTCGGCATCAAGGTTGACGATAGCGTAAAGTTTGCCGACAGATTCCTTACCACAGCTGAACTCACTTTGAAGGAAGTTTTGGCTAATGGTGACGCAATTGTTTCCAGCTGGGACTCGTTCACAGCGTTCATGAAGAATGTCACACTTGGCGACTCGCTTAGCTCGTTGAACGAGACTGACATTTCATCTCTGAAGTCTGCGATGGAGTCCAACTCCACCTGCGGCTACGACATGAAACGTTTGCTGGATCGCACGTGGATGACTGGCAGAATTTCGTAAACAGAATCCGGAAATGTCTGAGGACGACATTCGAGCGACCATGAGCCAGTCAAATCTCGTACACAACGATATCCCTATGGCGACAAATAATTGCATGGGTGAGTTGATCGCAGAATCGGATGAGACCACAGCATACGCCACACGTGACACACTGCGGAAGACCTGTAGCGGAATTTTGGATGACCTTATCAGTTCCGGAACTAGCAGCTGAGAGAAATGTGCCATTGCACATTTCTCTCAGCTGAAGAGTACGTATTCAAGATCGCGGATAAGGCGTTAACGTTTTACGCTGTCTGGGATGTGTGGGGTGTAGCTAGTACAGTTTCCGAGTACTTTCAGCCCATTTGCGGTCCGACAGAACTCATCGGGGAGGTCGACGACGGGACTGCGAAAAAGGCGTTGGGAATGTCGATCGTCCAGGGCGCCTTCACGAACAGTGACGGCACATGGACCAAGGTCGGCGATCGCACTGTTACCATCACATTCAAGAGTGTTGATACTACAGACGTTACCGTGAACATCCACTCCGGGGGCGACAAGATCGATGAGGTGGACGTGGGCACTGGGGGGACTGTGATCTGGACCTCGAATGTCACGACACTGGAAGGAAAGACGCTGTATTTGGACCGATGGCGTCCGGGATTACTGGGACTTCCCGGGACTGGAGGTGGTTCCTTGTTACTGTGGGTCCCTCGATCTACTCAAAGTGGCAACCTGCAGCTCAATGCGATGCTCACCGTCAGTTGAAGTTGTCCTAAAAAAATAATTGTGTTGGACTAAACAAATACATAAATCACAATTCACAAAATAACTGTTTGTGATTTGTATACATGTATCTGCACAATTTTGTTTGCAATGACGACGCAGGGCAACATCAAGGGGCTGGATGAGCTCGGACAGGAGGTGCTCTGGAGCTCCCGCGGACAGCAGGTGATGATGCAGTGGGAAAAGCAATACATGGAGCTGTGTGTAGATGCACTTGCCATCCAACCGACGGACCGCGTGCTGGAAATCGGCTTCGGGTTGGCCTATTCGGCGTCTCACATCCAGTCATTCCGGCCCGAAAGCCACACTATCATCGAATGCGATCAGGAGGCGCTGCAACGTGCTCAGCAGTTTGCAGCAAGTCACAAAGGAGTGGAAATTGTGTCTGGCACATGGCAGCAGCAATTGCCCACGTTGGACCAATTCGACTGTGTCTTCTTCGACGACTATCCGCTTCCGGAACTGGAAACGGGGGATTTACCTGCAGATGGTGGAGGAGTTGGTCGACAACGGTGCGTTGATAGACTAAAAATTAGGAGATAACGGAAAGTTCGGCGTACTGAGGGGTTTACTTTCTTGTTGTTGGTAGCTCACGGTGGCATGAGTTTCTGGATACCGTGCTGAAACACTGTGTGACTGGGGCAAGGATCTCCGGGTATCTAGCGCGAGAGCTGGATTTGCACCGTCCCGGGTGTCATGTGTTAGTCGCAAAAGTACAGGTTGACGTTCCCGAGCATTGCAACTACTTTCCACACAAGACGGCTCTGGTACCGGTGATCACGGTAGCGGATCCGGTTGTTGCTGCCGGTGCAGGTGACGCAGGAGTAGAGTTGCCATTACCATTGCCGCATTCGTCAAGGAGATTTCAGCGTGCATTCGAGAGTATGAGCAGGCCCGATCGAGCACAACACACAAGGTTTTCTCGGGAACGACGGCAGATCGCTGAGATCCGTGAGTTTCTGCTGGCTCATGAATTGGATGCGCTTTCATACGAGCAATCGGATGGATTTAACGGTGGCGGTAGCGATAACAGTGTGATGGACGGTGGAGTATCTTCAGCTAGAGTGGAGACCCAATATGGAGATCAGCAAGAAGAAGAGAGATCAACACATTACAACGACGAGAAGTCGCGACGGGAGTTTTTGCGCACTCTGAGGAGCAAGGCTGCCGCGTCTAAACAAGCGTTTGAATGACCTACTCTCAGCCGCATACCTTCGCGTGGGAGTTTGTTCGAGCAAGCAAGTCATGGCAACATGGAAGTTGTTACCGTCGCAGCTGTGCAGCGATGGCGTGCGCCAGTGTCAGGCCGAGCACAGCGTTGAGTAGAGAGCGAGATATGTACCGCGTCCCATCGCTTATAAAGCAATACATGTATTGTATTTGTACAGTAGAGAGCAACGAGAACAAGACGATTGGATCACATCATGCAGTCTTAACAGTGCAGGAGATAAGGCGGAGGTCCAGAAATCGCTGCGGGGCCAGCAGTTCAGGGGCCTGACCGCTGGTGAAATTGCAGATGCGCACGTAGATTCGCTGTTTATCCAGTCCAGCGCTAAATCGTTGAAACGATTGATGAGTTTGAGACGGTCTGTTGAGGCTTTTACCCGCCTCAGGAGACTGCAGCGGTATGCAGCCTACATACCTTGGTACATGTACTGTAAATTGTATCAATATCTTCGACCTCGAATCTACAATCGATGCAAATCACTTCAACATCGCTACTAGTATTACCTTTGACTCATTTATGGGCCAACCAATCCTCTTTGACATCCCAATGATATCACCACGCCACGGGATTTGGAGGACGGCAGATTCTCGGCAAGCATTAGCCCCAGCCAATTGAATCCCGGAGACAGACCCACTCACAGTTGCTGAATTTGGCCATCTGGTCGTGTAAATGATACTGTACTCCGAATGTATGTTAATCAACGCGATAGCCTTTGTCCAAAACGAGCCACCAAACTTTGGTGGCCCCGATCCAAAGACTGAAGTGAGAGAGAGGCCCGTCAACACCCCCACGCTGGTCCGTGGTGATCTGCCTCCGCGGCTTTGCCTACGAACATGAACTTAGATTCGCCGTTGCGCCGGAACGGTAGATTCGATGCAATCCTAAAGACTGCGTTTATGTCTTGACAACAATGTTCACGAGCGAATCTATAGGAATTGAGACGGTCACCACATGCCAGGGCTCATACAGCGAGTTGTCTAGCTGTGGGTGCTCGTAAAAGAGGCGTTTGGCGGGTTGGTTAAACGGTAAGGCATTCTTCGTTTTGCGGTGCTCGAGGCTATCGTCGCCTCTATTGGCCTCCTCGCCGCACGCGTCTCAAGTAGAATGACCAGGTTGCCGCTGGTACTAACCCACGTATTCGCGATACTCTATGCTGCCGCCTCGGCACAGTCCTACACATTCAACCAAAGCGCAGCATCAGTACCAACTGCAACTGTGACAGCCGCCAATTTTACGGTTAATGGCACTGCAATTACTTCAAATTTCACGGTGTCCTCCTCCAAGTCATCCGGCGTCGATGAAGACAGCGACGACGAGTCTGTAGACAGTGAAGGCAACAAGAGATCTATAGGAAGCACTGATGACGATTCTTCAGACAGCGATGACGACAGCGACGACGACAGCGACGACGACAGCGACGACGACAGCGACGACGACAGTGACTCCTCGTTAGAGGTGGATGGCAGTTCTTCGGGGTTTACATTTGGTAACGCGCTCAATGCAACCAGCACGATCAAGTCCACCTACAAGAACTGGATAGGTTCTGCTCTGGGCACTGTACCCGACACGGCCTGCTATCGTGAAGCTCATATCGCGAAGACGTGCCCCCAGGGATTCGATGGCAAGCTTGGAACATGCTGGGCACAGTGTCCCTTTGCATACCCCGTCGAGTGCGGAATGGAGTGCATCCGCCAAAATGACGACTGTGCACTTGGAATCATAACCAAGATTGCTTCCGTGGCCCAAGCAGCTTTTTCCGTAGCTACCTACAACATGTACGGCCAGTTCAAGCTGATGGCAAAGGGCATCCAAATTGCGTTTAAGTGTAGCAAGGAGATGATGGGATTGGTCAGGGCGTTGTCCAAGTACGTTCGTACCGTCCAAGTGTGTGACCCGCAGACGCCTCGAGACCAGCTACTGACAATGTTGTACCAAACAGATAATGTGGTCTTCGATATTCCAGTGACCATTGCTTCGTGCCTCGAAATCAAAGTGGATGACCAATTCAAGTTCGCGGACAGACTACTGAATACTGCTGAGTTGACCCTAAAAGAAGTAATAGCCAACGGCGCCGCTATTCTTTCCAGTTGGACTGCATTCACGAGTTTTATGAAGAACATCACCCTCGGTGAGACGATCAGCTCTTTGAACGAGACGGACATTACGTCTTTAAAGACGGCGCTGGAATCTAACTCGACCTGTGGTTACGACATGAAGCGACTTCTGGACCGAACGTGGATGACGGTGGCAGAACTGCGTCGACAGAACCCGGGTATCTCGGAGGATGACATCCGTGTTGCGATGAGCAAGTCGAACCTCGCGTTATATGAAATTCCTACCGTGACAAACAACTGTATGGACGAACTGATTGCCGAGTCTGACGAATCTACGGCTTATACCACTCGAGATACGCTACGCAAGGGTATCGGGGGTATTATGGACGACTTGATCAGCTCAGGAACGAGCAACAACGGCACCTACCTGACAGCCGGACAATACGCATACAAGATCGCTGACAAGATAGCAACGTTTTACGCTGTTTGGGACAGAAAAAATATCGGTGGTGTGATGTCCGAGTTCTTCCAGACCATTTGCGGCCCCACAGAGTTTGTTGGTGAAGTTGACGATGGCTCTGCTAAAGAAGCGCTGGGATTGAAGACTGTGGAGGCGGCTTTCAACAACAGCGCTGGCAACTGGACCAAGATTGGTGACGGTTCTGTCACCATTACGTTCAGGAGTGTTGACACGAAGGACGTAACCGTGAATATCAAGTCTGGTGGTAACAAGTTCGATGAAGTGGCTGTCGCGTCGGGTACGACCGTCACGTGGAGATCGAACGTGACAGCTCTGGGAGGCAAGACGCTTTATCTGGATCGGTGGCGTCCGGGATTCCTGGGTCTTCCAGGCACAGGTGGCGGTTCGTTGTTGCTGTGGGTGCCTCGATCCACACAAGGCGGTAATCTACAGCTCACCGCGAAGCTCAATGTGAGCTGAGTTTAGTTTAGAATTTAGAGTATAGAGTTTAGAGGAGGCTTGCTTCCATTATTGTTTGGTGTAGTGCGTGTGATTAGTAAAGTAAAGTAACGAATGTCATGATAAAGGCTGAAATAAATAATAATTGCTGGAGTGCTACTTCTAGTAACTGGCCAACCTCGTGGTTCATGTAGAAAACTGTTAAAGTCAGGTGTTTGCTCTGTGTTAGACGTTAAATCAAGCGTAGTACATACAGAAAAAAGTTCGAAAGTACTACATGTATACCATTTCCACCAGCTATCATTCTATAACTCCATTCTTCATTTTACCGTTTGGCGCACTTGCGGTTTTTGCTGCCGCCGTAACAGCGCTTTGATAGCATGCTATTTACCGACTACTTCAGTAGTATATTCATACACGCGGCCGCCGCGAAAACGCTGCTTTCAACTCAAGCGTCAAAACGTTTCACGGCTGCAATTGCAGTGCGTGATATTTTGCTGTCTTTCGATCACTTACTTTAATTTAACTTGAAGATTGAAGACACTCCTACGTGCCATTATTAAGTAGCAGTTACGAGTCGTATTACACTAAGGTAACCTGATCGTTTAATTTTGATCTACTGTAGACGCAGCAAACCTCAGATTACCAAGGAGGATGTGACCCCGTAAATTGGTGGATCAGCTGAAGTTTTTTTTATTTCAAAACAGGGACCTGGGCACATATAAGGCATGTAATGTGGGTCACTTGGACGACTTGCCACGCTTTACCACTATCCCCTACCGGTAGGCCTTCGTACAGTCGGAAGAGCTGAAGCAGTTGGAGCCCCAACTGCTCCGACTTGGAGGTCTTCGTGTCGTCAAACGTGTTCTTGCAGTAAGAAGAGGAAACAACTAGACTAACCAGCGGTGCTTACCGACTTCCTCACCTTATAATGGACACCTTCATATAAGAGTGGCCAATTACGTAGCTCTAAATGCTTGACTTTCCCACCTCGGTTTATAAGTTCCGCTACAAACATTACTGTACAATTTTACTGATACTATACCGGTATCAGCTACATCCACCAACGACTGCCACTCGTTTC